>DWLR01001495.1:0-18081 GCA_018246295.1 Papilio alexanor hazarajatica
ATAAAATATTATTATTTAAATCTTTGCATTTTTTAATATTGATTCCAAGAATTTTTTGATTCACCCTCGTATAAAGTAAATATCAAGATGAATCCCTAACAGGTTGGGAGTAGGAAAGGCGATCATAATAATCAACTTATTAAATCACGCATTTATGTATTCAATTGGGCAAGAATTATTCTGTTAAGGTACCTCTCACTTTGATAAATTAGTGGTTATGAAAGTAGTATTGTATACGTTACTTGATTTTTATAGGAGAAGGTAACAAAGCAGCAAATTAATCAACAATTAGTAGAGTTACGTATGTCCAATCTTTGGGAAGTAAAGAGGATAAGAGAAATGACAATTATGTGTTCAGGTATCAATAGAAATGAGCAAAGTGAACGTACAATATAATGAAAAATGAATAAACAGAATTAATAGTAGTATTACATAAGGTCAAGACAATTTAAAAAGATGGCCTAGTGATAAAGCAACTAGCAATATTCCATTTCGGATCCATCTAAAGATTCCAAATATCGCAAAGTCGATTACATTATCCCGCAACCGTTGTAAGTGAAACGGATTGTAGCGGCCTTATTGAATTTGTAGAGTTACCCACATACAGCCAGAATAGAGCCGACTCGTCCCTCGCCCTCCCTACAGATTGGCGATCTCATTAAAATCAGGAAAGACTCCGTTCCGTTCATCGCTCTGTTACTACTCCTTATAAAAAATGCTCTTTTTTATTCTCCTATATACTTTTAATGTCTCTGTGGAAGATCAAGAAAATTTAATTTAAACGTAATGCTTCATAGAAAGCATTTTATAATTTTTATTACTGTAACTCTCTATCTTTTGTAACTTCTATGACGATAATTTTGAGAGCCTGCATAGCACCGGCTTCAAATATTCAGTTTTTTATTCTAATTTGAATTCCATCTTTGGCTAAACATGATTAATCGATTTGCGTTTTTTTTTAGCTTGTTCGCGCTTTAAGTTGGTTTCTTGCAGTCGGCAATATTCTCGTAATAACTTATCGGAGATAAACTAAATTTTTCTACCATTGTAACAAAGCTTAAATACTTGTTCTAGTATATGGGAAGCGACACTAAAATAAATAAATGGGGGGATTAGAACCCACGACCTTATTATGATCTCAAGTCTGTACTCTGTAGTCCGTGCCTGGTCCTTCAATCCGAAAAAAAAACCAATGCAATCAAATCCGAAAATCCGCACTAGAGTCGAGTAACGCATTATAAGTTTGAATTAACAATTGTAGTTCGAATCCAGTATATGAAAAGCATATTTGGCGTGAATTATACAAACGTGAAAAATTAAACGCTGTTCAAGTGTGTTTTTGTAAGCTTCTTTACAAATAATAACATAAAATAGCCAATAAAACGAATTCGCCAGAAATACTAAACCGATGGTAAACAACGTATCCAATACCAGTGTTTATATTCTGTTTTAAAAATATTTACTTTCGTAAACAACAGCGTAATTTTTCCTCCCGACGTAATTGTCCATACATACATATCGTGAATAGATATTTATTTGCGGCAAAACGCGTTCACGCTTTGTATGAGCAATTATTTTTGATATATGTGCTTCTTTGGTAACTTTAATAATATAGTTTTCTTATTAATCAAATTCTCACTGTTGTATTACTTGTTTTATTGTGAATCTACGCTCAGTTAACATAAGTTTTCCGAAAAATTAATATGTAGTTAACAGACATTTAACATGCACTACCACATAAAACACAATGTACAGACATATTTCCTACATAACATTAAGTGTACCAGTTATTGACGGCTATGTATGAATGGAGATGGAGATGAAGGAGACACGTAAGGACTGTGCCAGAAAGATATTTGTTACATTTGCATTGTTTTCTTGTGTTCCGCCCGTACAGAAGAAAGCAAAGTCAAAATATAATTTTGAATTATTTTCTTTAATTACAAAACAGTTCTATATTCCAAAACGCCAGATAGTATTAGAAAGACGTTGAACAATTTATGAGCCATTTAGTTTATTCATTCAATATTTATAGTTGAAAAATGGAAATCATAACTTATTTTCAATTTACTTCTAATTTATTACTTGTATCTTCCATCTCTTCGGCCCTTCGTTGACCCTTTCCTAATCTTACATATTCATGACAAAAGGGTACACGGTACATCCTAATAGGTTTGGATTAAGCAACTCGGCTCTGGAGACATTATTTAAACGTCGGGCCTATAAATAGATTATTAAAATAATATTTTCAGGCTATGGTCATATTTGTTTTTATTTCAACAAAAATCTAAAAGATTTTTTGCTTTTTCGCATTTCTTTTAATTTACCTTAAGTGATTTAAAAACATTAAATTTAAATAGGAACATTGTTTGCATCAATGAGCTTGATCAAAAGTAAACAAGTAAGCGTAAAGTTGTTTTTCAGTATTCTTATTTCTAAAACGCAAAACAATTAGATTTGATCAAATTGTTTTCAGATGTGGGTTGAGGATATAAATTTGGTTTTATTTAAATAAATAAACATTCTCTTGCCACTGGCTTCATGAAGGGGCATCCCCTGAGACTAAAGGATCCTATCCATTTAGCTCAGTTTGTTTTGAAGTATCATTTAGTGAATATAAACATATAGAAAACAGCATAAGTATTTTTTTATCTGAAAAAAAAAAAATGGAAATATTCACCTACAAAACAAAACAAAACTGGATCTCTTTCTTTGTAATGGAAAAACAAAACTAAATACATAAGTAGAACGTATATCGTATGCGATGACTCGAGCGTAGCGCTGTGAGATATAATAATACTATCTGTTCTAAAAATAATTATTTTTATTATATTGTTAACTAAATTTGCAGATTGTTCATTTATTCAAATCACATACGATTGAATTTAGGATCACCTGACAGACAACATTGTTACGAATTTCCTTATCTGTCAATTCGTACACATTAATTATAAGAGTAGAGTAATAAATCATTCGAAGCCATCAGCTGTCGCGTCGGCATAGCATTAATGATTAATCATTACATCCACAAAGAAATTGATTAATCTCCTATAAAAGGTTTTTATTAACTTTTACAACCTAATATTTCTTCTGGTCAACCTTCGATCGGTGTTGGTATATTATTGCCCTACTGTTAGGATGGTTGTGTTTTTCGCGGCTATGTGTTTGTATGTGTATGTCTGTCCCATTGTGACATAGAGCGCAAACGGCTGGACCGATTTTTAAAAGCGAAGTGTCATTCGTCACGATTCGTATTCTTCCCCGGAGTGTTAAAGGAGTATTCTGTTGGGCTTCTTGAGTTTTTTAAATTAAGTACTATTTGTACCAATATTATAATGTATTTTTGTACTAGTCAGTCGCAAGAAAATTAAAGATTTATTTTTGAGTTATTTTGTTAATACCTAGCATAGTTATTAGTAGGAATAAAGCAGTACAATTACTCGAATACTAGTCAAATTTTATAGTAAATATATTAATTTGTGTTGTAGTTTAATAGAAACTTGTATATTTTAGTAGATGTAGTGGTTAGTTACTATTATAATTAGTAAGTTACTATAATTATAACATGAATTGTATGATTATTTTTCGAAATAAATTGTATATAATTAACCGGCTCTGGCCACCCCATGCCAAAGGGAACAGCTGTTAAAAATAAAAATAAGTGGTTTTGTTGAGTTTCTTTTATTTTGGATAAAATGCATTTAGATTGTTTTAAAGTACACAAACACGCTTATAGTCATCATGCCAAGGTATTAAGATGGTGTTACCTTAAATCTAGGTTACGATATGTTGAAGAACATTCATAAAGATTTTTTAATTATCTATATGTACAAGTATAATATTACTTCTTTGCCTTTGCGTTTTATCTTCACATATCCGTAAAACTATAGTCTAGTGTACTTAAATAGTTAACGTATGTAGAGCTACCCTTTTTATACTTTAATAATTGTTTTTTTTTATATTATCCATTTGATCTTTAATATTTAGAACCACTTACTGTTTAATTGTTACTGCTAACATTAAGCGAGCAAATATTTAAATGCAATTTTCATTCTCTTCCAAGCGTCTAAAATCTGATTATTATACAGTATCAAACAACGTCTATCTGAATCTTAATATTGCACACCGTGTACAGTCGAATGCATTGTACGATGTTGATCAATGGATCTTACCGCGTTGACTTAAGGGCTATGGTCCTGCGATTGCCCGACAATTGTTCTTTTGCTGATTGTACAAACATAACCGTTCAATCAGAGTGCGGGAAGGGGATGGACGTATTGAGAGCGCCGCTGTTGCACAAGCGCGAAACTAAATTGGCCTAAATTGACTTATATTAAATTAAGGCAATCGGTTTTGTGCGCGTCCGCCTCAACTGTTGTGCAGCATACAAAGCTTTGTTTGTTTCTGCGTATGATTTGTTGATATGTTTATTTCCAAGTTCACATTTTTTTATGCTTGGTACTTAATTATATTAAACCATGAAGTACGGATTAATTTTTTTTATGGCGAAGCGGCCATAAACATTGCTCGTTTCTGTCGAACAAAGCAAGAAATATCACGAAAGTAGTCTATGACAGTTCGTGCTTTGTTATGAAATAACGCTCTACGAAGCCGAAATCTCCTTCCAAAGGTCGATGAGCAGTATTTATTGCCGCTTACTATACCTATTCTGTTCTTATAATTGTTAATATTTTGTAATATTTTCCCGTACTTGTTGTACCTATTTAAAAAGAATCTAAACTCTTTAAATGCCCGTAACTTGAAATAGGAGAGCATAAGTTGCGGTCGCGGACGCCCAAGGCGATATTATAATGATCAGTGTTATACTGAGACTGCGACATTACGATAAGAGTGTATGTTTCTTATGTAGATGTATGATTACCGCATTATCTACGAACGGATGCTTAGTCAAGTTTCAAATTCTATGACGGCAGTTTATACAGTGTTATATTGCATTATAATAGCCGTGCATTCACTACGAGTTATATTTGTTCAAATTAACTCAGATAAAAGAATAAAAACCCTGGAAAACTTCGGACATCTTCATTATTTTATCTGGGACATTGGTACTTACCCATGATGTCCCATGATTAGATGTCTTTAATCATCACATAGTTGCTATTTTTACTAGGGTAAGGGTTCTTCAGGTAGTTATTTTCGAAATATGGTAACGAAGCGTAGTTTGTGCAATACGGGTCGTGAATATTTTTTTAAGATTACACGATATGTGTTGCGATAATTAGAACATACATTACTTGATTTTGTTCACGTCGTCTCAATAGAATAAAAAAAAACTAACATTAGGCAGAAACATAGATAAGGTACTGGCCCCTTGAGGCCTTAGATTTCTTTTCTCTATTTCTTTGGCACTACAAGAAACTTCTTATACTCATTAAGCCTCGTTTTACTCTTTGCCCTTGTTCCTTTTAATATTACGAGGTTAGGATTTATATGTTTTGTATTAACCGCGTGGGATATAGTTTATATCAGCACTTTTTATTTTACTCTTTTGATATATTTTTAGAATAACAATCTGATAGATTAATGAAGAGAATGAGTTGAAAGATACGCGTGTTTTACATACATATCACATGGGGAATAACATTGACAATGGATAACATTGAATTACCTGTATTATAAATCCTAAACAATTACTTCAACATAATGTCACCTGATGTTAAGTAGCGTAACGATTTCAGCTATTTCATTATACGGGCGCACTGCGCGGTACAGGGAAATATGCATTCGATCCCGATGCCTAGCACTAGATAAACTGTTGTCATTTTACAACGTGCAAGGCCTTATAGAAAAACATTTTAATAAATTCTGCATTATTACAAAATTTCGTTGTATTTTCTATATCTTACTTTAAGACACCACGTGTTACATCTCAACAGTATGACTCAATAAATGTTCAAACATTTTCCTCAATAACATTAGGCTATTTTTTGTGCAGGATGCTCGTACGAAGATAACTGATAATGTCTGATGAGTAACTGAAACACTGTTGGAATTGATAATATATGCTCTATTCTGATACTCTCTGAAGATCTGTACTTATATACTAACTGATTTACTGTTAATGAAGACTTGCGGTGCTTTTGGCTCTTGATGACGGATGACGAACTGAACAATCGATGTTCTGCGTAACTTAACTCAACCAATGATTCGGCAGTTGTACGTGCATGCTCATACAATTATCAATATGTTATAAAATTTTCAAATCTTTGTGTAAAGATCTTTTGAAGAATATAACTAGAAAATGCCTTATAATATATATTTCTTTTATAATAAAATTTTTATGATTTTGGCGTGATTTGTATTATCACCACGTTTATAAACATTAACTGCGATTTAAAATAAGAACGGATGTCGAGTAACGGTAACCCTGAATCTTTGCATTGGTTCACCGTTAAATAAAGTTTAATCCGGATCGGGTCAGAGCTCGGTTCTTTAATAAACACGAACACATTCATATTTCACAATAAATACCAGAACGCGGACGTAACAACAAGCAATAAAACGTTAAAACTTTTGATCCAGTTTTGTCGAGTCGCGGCCCGTATGTCGAATTATTTTTCATTGTCGGTTCCCGCTTGGCCGCCGCCCAACTTTGCTTTTACGATTATCCCGATTTTATAGTTTCCTCAATATAAACCGTTTGACGTTACGATTTTGATTTATTCTATGGCGTTTAAAAAAAAAACAGATAAGACTTTTATATTTATTTAGTTTTAAAACATTGCGTTTGGTTTCTTGCTGCTCAGCACGCGAGTGCGACGTGTTGCATAAATATTCGAATAATTAGACTTCAAAGAATGACCACTTGTTTTCGTGCAGTCATAAATTTGAGTGGTTTTTAGTGATGAAAGAGCGGAGTGACTTGATTTCAGAGAATTGCGACATCTTCGCTAGAATGTTTTAATTTATGTCTGAGTATTTGGACATGTATAGTCCTAGACATATGGGAGAGTGGTATATACTGAGCTGATCCTATGTAAGTGGGCAAAGGGCAGGAAAATAAAGGTTGGTCAACAAAAATTCAAAAGGCAACTTGATATTTGTGATAATAATTCAGAAAACCTCTTCATGAGGTGTAATAATTAACTGATTAAAACATCAGGAAGCCGTTGTATTGGTTGGTTAGTAGGGTTCAGGATCAATACCAGTTAGGACAATGAGAAAAGGTCTATGTCTAACAGTATACTCTAATGGTTGAAATCAGAAAAATCGTTTATCGGAATATTTTGCTATTTTAATGTTTGTTAAAAATCATAACTATTTGATGTTATTTTAATGATTGAGAGATGTTAGTTTTGCCATTGCTCGCATCCTTTCATTTCTTCGGAATTCATATCGAAGGCATATTTACACTTTCAAGTCGACTTGAACGTACTAACATAAAAAAGGTTGTTGTAAACAGAAATATAAGTATACAGTGGAATAGTAAACTTTGGTGGTTTGGGTATGTTTCATATGTGCACGTTTAAAATTTGTATTGGAAATGTGGCAAAGACGGATGATTAGACGAAGACGAACAACTCGTCAAAAAAGGGCTAAAATCACCCAGTTATTAGGCTGTCACGTTTTTGAGTAACCTAATTTATGATTTCAAATTGTATTGCTATGAATAGGTATCGCTTACAGGAATAGAATATATGTATTTTCTCATTGTAAGAAATAGGTTTTGATTCACAAAACGACACATATTGCGACTCATCTACGGTGTTGCGGGCAGTAACAGTTATTCACATTAATTTTATAAACACTCGATGACAGAAAATAACCACAGCAAGGTTGATTGTAATTTATTAAAGCCTTTTAATAAATTACAATCAACAGCTGTTTAAATATGGAAGTTAATTTTATTTATTATGCATTTATTAACATTAACATTATTAAAATTTATCTGCTATATTTTAACTCCTATAGTTTAGGGGTTTGTCAGTGTCAGCTTTAGCATTATAAACTATTACATAACGCTTAAGCTGACGTGACATATTAATCAACATTATTCAAAATAAAACTTACACTCCTCTCGTTCGGGCAAAATGTGTAAGAAATTTTTTTATACAATTATCATCAGTTTAACCCGACTTGTTTAGTTGTTTTCGTACAAATGTATAACTTTTCTAGGACTTGTACAAGTAGATAAAGACAATATAATTGTATTATGCTCTCAGTAACTTGAACGAGAAATCAAACAGAGCATAACATTTCGAAGGCGACCCCGCTACTTCCTAATGGTGTCGCACGCCTTCACCCTAAAGTCCCCACTGTGAATTTTCAGTCGTTTTTACTTCTCATTTCAAAGTCGAACCCAAAAAAGGGTAAGTTCATCTTTGCATTTTTATCGACGATTTGGCAAAAAAAAAGTATTTTTTTAATTCTTTTTGTTTTTACTTAATATGTAATTACTGTACTATAGTTTTTTTTATTATATTAATATTAGTACACTTTACTATTTTTATTTTATTATTTATTTAAAAAACATACTGGACATGATAATTTCTTCCCACCCTTCTAGTTACTTTCACCAATCTTCTGGTAACTTATTAATAACTTGAGCAAATTTATTTGGCTCTATAATGTTTCAAGATTTTGTAAGTTCCTTGTAAAATTGCTGTCTCATAACACAAATTGTCTATTGTTATGCAAAGATTTCCTATGTCGAGTTTGCCAAGTCATACCTTACTGTAGTTTATTACCATGGAGCTGTTATCATGAAACTATTTCATGCTCCTCAATACTTCGAAAATTTCCTCGCTATTAGGGAACAATACAAAATAATTTTGCTGTTGCTAAATAACGCGGAGTTTGTTGTTTATTTTATAAGTCATTAACAATTAGGTATAATTTGGAATGGATATTAGTTTCGGCAGACGCAAACGTATATTTGTCGTCGAGTAGTGCCAGAACAGTAAACTGCTGAAATTTACAACCGGCTGAATGAAACGCGAAACTAATATTAGCTCAGGAAGGGTGTCGCCTTCGGTTCTTACCTTTATTTATGGTTAGGCGAAATATAAATTATTTAGTCTTATTGGTGGATTTGCTGGAAGATATTTATTGTACGTATTTATTCTGAATACCTGCTTCTGCTATAATTTACAAACTAATATGTAATACATACCTAATCATTTTTTTTTCTTTCGGTAAAAATATGCAAACTGGGTTATCCGGGAAATGACGAGAGAGAAGGAGAATTTTTTCTTGGTTCTTAAAAGAGACGATCAGAAGTCCAGAAAGAGTAATTTATTGTTAGTTTGGATAAAGACATGAATAACATTTTACGTCAGGGGTAGGATGGTCAAACACTAATTTATTCATTATAAAAATATTCTACATTAATTAAAAAAAAATCGTTCGATGTTACAGCCCTGTTAATAAAACCTCTATAGTATTTACTTATTCGTTATAATGCTTAATATAATGTCAGAAGCAAACTACAATGGGAGCAGCATACAACAATTTAAACGCTGTCTCGTTTGTAGAGACCTGGCAGTGACGTCACGGTTTTGATGTTATTTATGAGTAGGCTCACTCAATGGGCCTTCGAGTATTGTACTGAGTTACTAGATTAGACAAACATGAATATAAAGATTAATTTTGTCTAATTTGTTATTTTTTTACTGACCAACAGTGGCCATAACCAGCATATAATTGTATAAAATTTACACAATCACTAAAATTAATTCATATGAGTAATGTTGCCAAAAACAAAACAAGACAGCTTGTTGTTACGCAAGATTCGGCTTTCAGTTAAGACCAAGCTTATAAATTTCGTATATCACAAAATATAGCATATTTTATATTATGTTATCGGAGTATCAACACTGCAGCCTGTTTGGAGAAAAACAAATCGGAGCAGTGTACAAACGTCTTACGAGTGAACAAATTAGCGACGCTGTCAGGATAAAAAGTATTCATTTTTTTATATGGACAACTTACATTAATTATAGCATAATTTTTAATTCAAATTTTATCCGGACTGATTTTTATACGTAACTTTTAATTTGGACAACGCGTGACGATGCGTAAGAAAATTATATATTTAGGTATATCTTACTAACCATTTTTTTTCATAACACATAAAATAATTTATCTTAAACGTTGTCTATAAAATTTAAAAACATTAAAGTTCTTACTTGGTTACATTTGTCTTTGACTTATGTCTCAAACTGTCTCACGTTGCTGTAACACTTTTAGTTTCTTGAGCTTACCAGTCGCCAGCTAACCGCGAATGATTAAGTTGAATTGTTGTTTTGTGTAACTTGGTACATTAATTCTGCATTTACACGTTTGTTGAATACTGACTGTTCCATTCTAATGAATGTAGGTAAAAACTTAGTATGTTAAATTGCAAAACAGTGTTAAATATTTAGCCGATCACCGAAAGTGTGCATTTTAAATGTTTTAGAGATGGTTCCTACGTTATTAAATTTATTGTAACTGGCTGATAGATGGCGCAGCAATGGCAATGGCATAAAAGTTTGATTTTGGCAGAATAATCTTTGTTAACTAGTGAGAAACACGTCATGTGGTCCTGTTGACCATTATCAAAAAATGTTACTCTTTCAACACAACTGACAAGGTTTGTGCTATAAACAAATAAAAGTGATAACAAGGTTTGTGGTATAAACAAATAAATATATAACAATGTATCGGCAACTTACAATTACATCTTATACATCATTGGTCGCATTTGTTAATCGGATCATAAAAATAATGAAAATAATTACTACTTTATCATCATCAAGCGCGTTACGAGTACAGACTACCGATCATGACGTCGTGGGTTCGAATCCCACCATTCGACTATTGTTGTGAATATCCTAGAACAAACTTTTAAGCTGCTTTGAAACAGCTAATATTCAAAATAAAATAACAAATATAAGAAAAACCGTTAGGTTAGTACCAAAAAACGTAGGAATACATTGTTGTTTTTTTTTTAAATGATAATCGTGAAGTTTTCATAAGTCTGCGATTTCCATTTGTATAACGATAGAGCAAACTTGATTATTTTCCTTGTCAAGTTAGGTCGTCGACTCCACATATTATCAAAATTTGTTTTGCCTTTGACAACAATCGATTTTAAAGTGTAATATTATCGAATAAATCGGTAATCTTTACTGAGGCCTTTTGTGTTTACTCATAGAAGAAAGTTGCAACGAGCAAGCGGTTTATTTGGTGACCGCTACCCATAGAGATGCAACAAGCTAATGCGTTATAGATACGATGCCTGCCTTTAATGGACAGAGGAGGGGATAAACCGGAAAAAAGGAAATTTCCTATTCCTATCTATCCATTCTCTCGTCAAATCTTCTTCCCCTTTCTGTCCGAATGGAAAAAGGACTAGAATTAAGCCTCCGGCACCTCACTCCTCGGACGAAACGCAGAATACTTCACGCCTGTCTTTGAGGTCGTGGTATTTCACCGGTCGAGCGGGCCATTTGTGCAACAGATGTTGGTTTTGCGGACTCTACCACTGTTAAAACTAACTTAACTATTAATTATATAAATGATTATTTCAAAAAGATAAGGTGTAGTGTAAGGATAAGATAGAATTATTTTTTTAGAAATTCGTTTTAGTGAAAGTTATAGTTACTTTTTAACTGGTTATTTTTTGTTAGGCAACATACGTATTTGTTGCTCTGAATTGTCTAACTCTAAAATAAATACAAGCACTTTATATAGTGCAATATCAAGCTAGTAACCGAATCACATATGCTATTTCATTTACAAGATTTAACAGGATTACGCGGAGTAGGCGAGAAGGCGTGTCTTGTCGCCAACTAGACATTTGTCGACACCGCCCTGACTTGTTTTTGTGCAGATCGTTTGATGAATGTTTCCTGTCATCGTTTTCACTGAGCTACCTAAATCTAAAGTTACTTAAATTTAAATAATGATCTATGCCGTGTGTCGACGTATATTACAAGAAAGTGATATAAAGATGAGGTTATTTTATCTACTATATTTCAACAGATCATGGGACGAACGCTAAAATTGCAATGTAAGTAAAATAGAGAATTAATTAACAATTTATTACTATCCTTTCGTAAAGAGAATTCGCTGCTGCTATATACTATTGGGAAAATATGTAGCTGGTTACTGTGTCCACTTTATTTGCCTTTATTTCTTTTATAAACCGTGGGTAAAATTGCAGCAATGAGTGGGTAAAAACCATTAAATAACCATATTAAACATTAAAAAATTTAAAAAATATCAGTCGTCGACGTCCGCCAACACAAGTGAAATCTTAAAACTATAAAGTCCTTTCAAGACATGTACACGATTGCTATCTAAATTGAAAAGTGCCGTACCGTACATCGTTCCTTCACATGAACATTTATACACGGTCCACGTCGTATGTTTTTTATAGTATAAGGTGGAAAACGAGCAAGTTGTCACCTCATATTAAGTTAGAGTACCCTTAACCATTTGCAGCAAGGAGTTGCGACTTGCATATACGCAGCCTACCTTTAATAGACAGAGAAGGGAATAAATAGAAAAAAATATATTTCCTTCTATCCCTCCCCTCACTGGTCACATCCTCTTTGTCTTCTAATCATTTCCTTATTAAAAAAAATCTAGGATGAAAAACCTCTTTTTCATCCTAGATTTTTTAACTCTTCAGCAGTTAGAATAAGACCTCCGGCATTCACTTTCTTATACAAGTGTTAAGGCGGTTTCTTTTTATAAAGAGAGAAGCAAACGAGAATGTTAACAGAGACTGTAAACATTAGCGTGTCAGTGTTGTGAACTCGAAAAGATTTTACTCGTACAAACATGCCTTTAAAACTTTTCATTACAAAAATCACAATCGACCCAAAACAGTTTTCAAAACATTTCCGAAAGTACGTTTTAAACAAATGTGGACAAGGATTAAGCTGTTTATATTTTAGGGTTTAAGTAGTGAACACACGCTTACAACAAGCTTGAAATTACAACTAAACAAAAGGATGACGGGTCGGCGTAATTTAACAGTGAATAGACTTGTAAATGAAGCGAAACGACACATTTGCATAAAACGTTTTGCTTTCTGACTCCCCGTCCTCATTTCAACTTCATTTTTCTACATAAGCTAAAACAACATGTTCCATGTTTAAACGTGATTTTTTTTTAAATCTTGTTGAAACGTCGACGAGAGCGAATACATTTAAAACTTATAAGAACTGGGTTATTAACTTTGTTTCGAATTTATTGCAAGTATTCTATATATACTATAGGAGATTAAGATTCATAACAGACCCCACAAAATATATTTTTCATGACAGAAGAGCAAACTTGCAACAGTTCATCTATATTTAAGTGACTACTGATACCTCTCAACAGCAACTATACAATCAGAAGATGTATCGCATTCCTAGTTTTTCCACCACACTCAGAGATGTTCATTAAATTAGATTTAAGTAATACATCACTAATTGTCATTAAATCTATTAATGAACTGTGCACACTGTGTTCGCTTTAGATTCGATGAACCGTCCGAAGTTAAGATTCGCCGAGGTTTCGACTCTTAATAACTGCAGGCAGTCGGTAAATTCCAGGGTTACATTCTAGAAAGTCGGAGCTAAGGTGGATTGGCTCCTTTTGACGGTATACATAACAAACACGCTTGCGTTTTGGTGGCGTTGAATCTCACAAGATAGGCATACTGAACCCTCGACAGAATACTGCCTCAAGTGTGTGATTTAGACGCTCTACCACGGCCTCACATTCAGAATGCACTTGGTCCCGACTGGTCCGACCAACTGGTAGATAGTAACTGGTAGTCCGACCAACTCTACAACCGTAGGGCGCCGCATTCATTTATGTTACATGATTAAGATTAGGTTTATTGATGAATAATTGGTGTAACCACACATAAAAAGAATTGATATTGTGTTTAATTTTTTTTCGTAAATATCTTAAAATTGTAACTAAGTACATAATATTCAGATCGTTTTTGTAAAATTTTAGAATTTTGTGATAAATATAGCGCTTTATTTTTTTATGGAATCACTGCCAACGTCAAGCCAACACACCTATGCGCATTGCACTTTCACTACATCAAGTTAAGAACTAAAATAAAACGTCATGTCATAAATATGAAATCGTTAAGTGCAGGTTTTTCTATACTACATAAGAAAAACTGATTTCGTATTTGCTCTTTTCTTAATTCCTTAAAGTTGTTCAAGAAATGAAAAAATCCTCATTATTACGATAAATTTTCAGAAATAATTTCAATTACATTTTGTTAATAAGTACTTATTTTATTTCCAGGTAAGGCGGGTTTACATAGCTGATTTCCAGTCATATCGTGCAAGTCGTAAGTGATTTGTACTGTAAAAAAAGTAATTGAGCTCAGTGAATAGTAGTACCAAAATAAGTTACGGCGCTAGAATCGACGTCAGTTAACCGAGTGTGTAGTTTACGATGGGAAGCGCTTGACGTTTCTGTTAGTAGATAATACTGTTGTGTTAGTGCTAAGGGAATGACATAGATGGCGCTTTTTAAAGTTTTGTTTTTATCTTAGTCTCCAACCACACCGTGTCTGATCTTATTAAAATAAAAACAAAACTATTATTTAATTAATAAGTTGATATTGTTAAAATAATTGATTTATTACAAAAATAAAAATCTTTTGTATTGTAAAGTTGCTAAATTAATCTTAAATCTTTTCTTTTAAAGTATATTTGTAGATAAATAAATACACGAAAAATCGATTTGATATTTTAAAAATATCATACATTTTACATTTTTAATAATCTATACATACATAGTATGAAACAAATTCTTTTCGAAGCTCTGTTTTCCCGCTAACTTCTTTTAAACCACGCAACGGATTTTAAAAGTGGTTTTCACCATTATTGGGGTAATTTATTCCGGATTGTTGATACTTATAAAACATTATAATATAAATGTAGTATACATCAACAAACAGCATATTTCAGAACCCCCGAAGCAGGCTGTACCAAGAGATATATAAAAAATTATGTAAGAATTATATATCTCCAAAATTCTAAATAAAATTCTGCAGTGGCATATCTCTATCTTATATAATTATTTCACAATAACCATTTTTATTAGACATTATTAATTAATCGTTATCAAAATAAACGTGTTAGTAAATTTTAATGTTAAATGTAGATTAAAAATGCCTTCACACTAAATTTAGTGTACAAATAATTATTTTCACAAATTATTTATGCCTGGGAAATATTTTATTAATTGTAGATGCCAGACGCAATTTATTTAATAGTTATAGTTTTTTTTGTAACTGGTAAAATGTTCGCAAAAAACTTGTTTTACAATATTTAATGTAAACACATTTCAATATTAATCCTTAACTAATTCTATAAAGTGTTTTTGTTTTGTAAAATAAAAGTACTTATTGTATAACTCCGACAAAAATACAACACACGAAATGTAAACAAAGCTAATTATTATTAGTAAATGCATACAGCAATGTATATTATAATATTTCCGTTGTTTACAACAAATATCCTCGAGAAAGCATTCGAGTGTGCGCGGTTTGGGCACGTTCGCAAGTAAATACAAGCGGACGAAATATATTTGAGTTAGTGTTACGTTGTAATTTAATCATTTCGTCTAAACGTGAGTGTCCCCGTCCAAGATGCGGCGAGATAACTCTACAAGAACTTTAAGATGTGTGCACACGGACGTCGTTGACACTTCCACTATACGCGTATGCATCTTAGTACTTGTCACCTAAATTCAATATAAATATGTACAATGGCGAACAACATATTGATGTCTAGATAATCGTAAATATTGATTGTAAAGTGAACATATATTTAAAATAATTTGTATAGTATTATGTACTATTGTTGTACTTTATTGTCCAAGAACAAAGGGGGGTAACGATAATCGTCAGTATCCACAGTAAATGCATGGCTTTTCAAAACAAATTGTAACTTCCTACTATAATTTTAAATTGACATATAGTATGGAGGGATGTTTAGCCAATTTTACAAAGAGTAAAATGCTTTAGGTATAGGCTCTCAAAACTATGGCTTAGTTGGGTTACCAAGCTTGACAATTGTTTCTTGATATTAATAAATGCGTAGTAGAAAACTCGTCTTTTGTTAGTCTAATATTACGATACGCAAAAGAGTAGTAGTACCTATTATTATCTAAAAGATCACACCAGATATGAATGCATTCTTAGAACTACCAAGGTCGGTAATCTATCAATCTTCAAGACAATATGGTAAATTCAGTTTGCTCTCAACTAAATTAAATATTGAACTAAATTAACAGAATTGTAACCGTCGATGTGTTAACGGCCTTACATCGCTAAATTCGCTAGACCGCAAGATAGCAGCGGGGAGCGAAGTTTGCTTACCTGCGTAAGATCAGCCCCATGCGAGTAATTAAAGGTTAATCCCGGGTCTTATGCTAACTCCCTTACGAAATTTTGAACTTATCATATTGGTACTCGTTACATAGTAAATTTGCCTTACCCTCGAACAAAGAAAAGGCAGTAAATTACACTTTTAAATTAAGTGAAATGTTTCGCATCGTAGCAATTAGATTTTTTTTCAATGTTTTGTTATTTCACTTTCCTTAGCATTTCGTGTCACGCGAAGAACGCTATTTTTTAATCTTGTTCCTTTGACATGTTGGTGTCAGACCGTTCACATGCGATTGTCTTTATTAACATATATAAATTAAGATTTAATTTTATAATTTCAGTTGTCTGGACTTTCGTTTTGGGTTATGTGATCTATGAATATATGATATCATCCTGGATAAAAGAAATTATTTTTGATAGCTTTCTTAGCTATCTATCTATATCATTAATCCTTCAGAAATGAAGCGAAGAAACTTGATTGATAAAAAATATATATTTAATGTAAAAACGTGACTGACACTTCGAGGAAGAATACAAATCAAATGACAGCTCACTTTTCAAAATCGGTCAAGTCGTCTAGACTACAAGACACAATAGAACATATATAAACACACATATAAATGCATACTTACCCATGAAAAACATTCACCTCCTTCTGAGTTGGCTGCGTAGAGGCCATGTTTACTTTATCAATTTTAAATAAAATTCGTATCGAATAAATCTTTTACCAACATCTCTATTTTTCCTTTTTGTGGCGATAAGCCATAAAGAGACTTAAGAGAATTAAAAATACATTATGTTTTTTTATAGTTCCAGCACTAACGTAGTTAGAAAAGAGATGTTATAAAGTTACAGTGGATGGCCAGGAAAAGAAATATTTTGTTATATTCAAAGGGAGTTGGCATTTCACGCTCGCGGCAGGCTAATTAAAAACTTAATATTATTAATTTCTTACAATAACGCACACGGTTGTTTAGAGGCGCTCGCCGCGGGTTGGATACTTTATGAAATTCTTTGTCTTCATAACAATTTTCCGTGTCAGAAGGGAAATTTGTTAAAATAAGGCATTTGAAAAAAAATGCCTCCAGGCCAGAAATTGTGTTTACTCAAATTCGCTTTGAATATATTTTATTAACTGTTTAAATTGTTGACTTCAGAAGTCTATTCTCTTGCTTTTGAGACAGTTTTTATAAGTGTAATTGATTTTAGGTTGTCTGTTTAATAGCAGTTTTATTTTATTGTGAGATGTGTTAAGACTTCTTAGACAATACTTATCACATTAGAGGCAAAACCTGTGTACAGTAACAAATGTTCTATTTTAAATTTACCTCAGGAAAATCTAGTTGTAATTCAATCACTCACTTATCTTGGTATCTTGATGGACTTTTCAAACGCAAGACGGTATCTTAAATCTAAAAAGCTAGAATCTGTCTGTCTGACTTAAAAAAGAAGGAGGTTCTCAAATCGGATGTAGGGGAGAGGTGGCATGAAAGGGACACGTATTGAAAGGGACAAGTCAAATAATTGGCAAAATAAAAAACGTCACGAAAAAAGAATAATTCTATTCTGTGACAGCCCCAAAGTAAAACCATTCGCACCTAAAGTCACATACCTATCAGTTTAAAGAAAGCGAAGGCGTGCAAATGTTCGTAATCGTACACAAAAGTAATTTTTCGTTGTTCTTTAGAAATGCTTCGTGAAATGCTGTAAATTAATAA
>DWLR01001496.1:0-18075 GCA_018246295.1 Papilio alexanor hazarajatica
CTGCTGGCGGACGCGAGCCGCCGCCCCGCGCCCACGCCAGCGCCGCGCGCCACCAACACCATCTGCGCCACACACGGACACAAATAAAACTTTTAGTAATTATTAATATACATATTCTCAAAATGTCATGTTTCTCAAACAAACACAATTTGGGAAGATTCAATTCTCTTCCCATCCCTTAGTCGCTTCGTTCTCCTCACCGATTGATGTTTATAACCATGTATAGACACGTATTGAGTTGCTAACCACTACTATCTTCTAGCAGATAATACCAAATGCGTCTATTTACCGCAGCGGCACTTAACGAGAGGTTACCAAATTATGATCAAACTCTATGTAGTAAAGGAGTTACTTGTGTGTTCTGGTGACGACGTAATGGTAGCGGCAGAGCTCGCAGTGCGAGGTGGCGGCCTGCAGCAGCCAGCGCTCGAGGCAGGAGCGGTGCACGGCGGCCACGGTGCCGCGGCACGCGCACGGCCGCGCCAGCCGCTCGCGCGATCCGCCGCCGAAGCAGATGCGGCAGATGCTGCCCGACTGCCGGCTGCGCGCGCCGCACGCCTCCTTGCCCGCGCCCGACGACCCCTACACATTTACTCCATTCAATCATTTGTTCAACAGATTGCATGATTCACGTTAACAGTTACTCATATTATGCATTTAGTTTAAAGCATATACATATGTATTTGCGAGCTTGAGTCATACCGTAGCTATCAAACGAATGAACCTACTTTGATGTAGTATTTTCTGTTCGGAAGCTAATGTGAGACGAGGCTTTAGAAGATCATAAACAAATTTTACTTATGTATACTATAATTATTAATATATTTCTTACTATTAATAATTATTATATACCTATTTTCATCAAATTGCACTGACCTGTTTCCTGAGGAGCAGGGCGCAGACAGAGCCTAGGATAGAGGCGGAGCGCCGCGCGGGTGGCGGCGAGGGCGGCGCGCCGTACAGCAACGAGTCTGCCGGCCGCTCGCGCAGCACTCGCTGCGAGTCCGCCTCCGCCTCCGCCACCAGCACTAAGCAACGGAAACATTAGCTTACATTTAAACGTGTTAACCTCAAAAAAACAGAAAATAACGAATAAATAAAATATTGTATTTATACCTTAAATAATAGTAACAATTTTGAAACGTTTTTCATTCTGATTATAGATATACTTATGTTATAAAATTTAAAAAAGCACCTGGTGAAGCGAAGCTGGAGTAGCCGCAGCTGATGTCGGTCTGCTGGCCAGTGGAGCACAGTTGCTGACTTCCTTGCGGAACTGGCTGCGATGTTTTCAAATTGTATGGTTAAATAACAATCGCAATATGTAGCTGTTCGCACATTCGTATACTTTCACGATGAACACGAAAAAGATAATAAATCTAACTCACAAAAATATAATTGTTTCATCGACCGTTCCTTAACGCTGGCCGAAAAATGTCAAGTTACAGTTAAATTTATTTCTAGGCGAACTACGAGTACTCGAGAGAAGCTAAAGCTTTTGGTGTACACATTCTACAGAATCGTTTATCTTTATCGTGTTCGATACCCTACTAACTTTCCATAGAGATGTCACTCAGTGTTTTAATCTTCACGCCATCATCCTACAAAAGTGATAGGCGGACTTGATATAATCGCCGCTATGAACGGCGGTCAAATAAAACTATTGACTTAGCAGCTCGGTTTAGTGCACACACACAGCAGCTAAACCGATTCGCACTAAAAATACAAAAGGATTTGTGCTCCTTTTGTATTTTTAGCGCGAACCGCCACATCCATCCGCAGATGCAATACCTATCAATCGCTGACATCTTGGTGATACATTAAGCGATAATAACTACGATACACTTACCCCTGTAGGAAACAATATTGTTCCACTAATTACTTAATATTTAACTTCTTTGTTTTACCATATCCCTAAGTCGTAAATGCCCATTACAGCACACAGCGCATTATAGTAAAAATTATAATTCGCGTAAAAACGCCACTAGATGGCGCTACAATATGTCCTCAAAACCGTAACTGTCACCGACCAATGAGAAACTTACATCAGCTACTACTTTAACGTCTGTGAGTATGAATAAGTTATGGATATTAATAAATTAGTGATCGAATTACAAAAGTGATAAAATGTGTTATAGGTATGTAAACTATATTTGAGAACCGCCAACAACACAGTCAACAAATTATTATTATAAATTTTATATCAATCCCATATTTAAAATTGACCAAGGTGTTAAGGGTAATCGCAATGACATACTAAAAATTTAAAAATGTACGCACTAAAATTAGCAATGACACATACTGCCACGAGGATTGAGGTACTGCTAGAACTGGACATGATTGTTATTCCACTGTCAGAGGTGGCGTAGCCCCAGAAAATCAGCAAGGTCTGTCCTTCTGCTACATTACACTCCTGTCAAAATATTATACCAATTAATAGCTGGATGTACATTTTAGATTTCACATGGTGGATAAATTGTAGCGGAAAAAGAACAGCGTTAAAGTTTTTTAGTCTGCCAAATCCATGGCGTTACGTTGACGTTTTCAAGAAGTTAAAAATATAATAATAAGGTTAGGTGTTCGTGACATAATAAAAGTTAAATCTTAATGTCTCAAGTCAAATCTTTTCCCAGAAACGTGTACGGCTTACTTCTTCTGATCAACAATTTTATGACAAAAGCAAAAAATGTGGAAAAATGATAATCATCAATTTTCATATCCAATATTCAAATTAGCCACAGTTCAACTAGCCATGTTCTACAAATTGTTTTTAAATCAATACCCTAATTAGATTGGTATAGCTGCATCTTCTATGGAATTTGAAATTAACGTTTTGTAAAGCCTGTTGAATATTTCTTTTATATTCAGGTGGGGCAAGAATTGCACGTCTTAAATTTTGTATTATATCTCCTGAAATTCTCGGAGATTCTTCATTTTCGCTAAAATTGTTTAGCATAAACACTTTACGCATTATTCATTTTCTGGGGCTCAGTTTTGTCGTGTAAAATATTGTACAAAATTTAAAAGAACATATTCAACAAATATGTGTTATATATACAAACATTGAAATGTGAAATGTATTGATATATACAGTTATGCAGTTGTCAATTACTAAATTTGATTATTGAATGATCGTTTATTACCTACTATTTCATACCTGACAACAAAAATACCTTCCCTTAAAATATATTCGTTTATATTTTATTGTTGATATTTAACGACGTAGTACGGTTATATATATGTATAAAACCATATACCATAAATGTATGTATATGGTATATGGTTTTCTATTTTTAATTCGTTTGTGTAATTACATATTTAAATTTAAGATGGTGTAATCTAACTTGAACGTGTTAATTTGAACGCAACCTATTGCACAACATGGTGAATCGCGCGAAGTCTATAATATTGTAAAACTGACATTTATCTGACTGTCAAAGCGACGTTTATAGTAGAGTTGCACGTGAAGATTGAAATATTTTGTGTAATTCATTTACTCATCCTTACTCATAAACAAATTTAAAGAGCAAGAACATGGCGGTCCGTGTACAATTTGAAAATAATAACGAGGTGGGAGTGTTTTGTAAATTAACAAATTCATATTGTATGGTTGCAATCGGCGGCTCCGAAAATTTCTACAGCGTTTTCGAAGCGGAATTGTCAGAAGCCATTCCCGTAGTGCATGTGAGTATAGCGGGTTGCCGGATTATCGGTCGTATGACGGTTGCCAATAAGAATGGCCTGTTAGTGCCATCTTCAACAACGGACACAGAGTTGCAACACATCCGAAACAGTTTGCCAGACAGCGTCAAAGTCCAGCGAGTCGAGGAAAGACTGAGCGCACTCGGGAACGTCATAGCATGCAACGACTACGTAGCTCTAGTACACCCGGACCTCGACCGCGACACTGAAGAAATCCTAGCAGACACGCTCGACGTGGAAGTGTTCCGGCAAACGGTGGCAGGCAATGTACTCGTAGGCTCCTATATAGCATTAAGCAACCGAGGGGGGCTTGTGCACCCTAAAACGACAATACAAGATCAAGATGAGCTCTCTTCATTACTGCAAGTGCCTCTTGTGGCGGGTACTGTGAACAGAGGCAGTGAAGTAGTGGCCGCAGGGATGGTGGTCAATGACTGGAGTGCATTTTGTGGAATGGACACTACATCAACAGAAATATCTGTGGTTGAGAGTGTTTTCAAATTAAATGATGCAAAGCCCACTGCTATAACATCAACCATGCGAGCCTCCCTTATTGACAGCATGTCATAACACAGATTGTCGCTTCAAATGCTGACTATATAGCATAAACATTGTGTGATATTTTGTTTATAAGCAAGCTTTTTCGGATGCCTATGAGTAGCGGTCACTTATGTTACCATTTACTCATTTATGACCTTCTATAAAAAAGTTTCTATGATAAAAAGATACTAGTAAAATTTCTGTTGTACTCAATATGAAAACAAATACAAATTTTGAAAATAACATCATTCTCTAAATTCAACAATGTACATATTGCTATTCCTTACTTCTGTTTATTGATTGTGCAGTGTTTATGTTGTCTTAATATTGTATAATAGTGTGTGTTATACATAAATGGTAAAGTGCAAAATTAAAAAAAAAAGTACATTAAACTATTTTTTTGTAACTTGTTTTCATTTATTTCATTGTATGGTATATCACTTATAGATATTTATGTTACATTATAGGTTTATCACAAAAATAAATAAATTCTAATCAGACTATGTATTCTTAAATTTGTCATGAATACAATCTTGGTGGTCAGTCCAAAAAACTGGCAAAATTTTCGTGAAATACAAACTTTATTCCTTTTGCATCTCAAAATCATCATCAATTTCCTTCAGATCAATCTTTAATCATTGGTTGGACTAAGAAATTGCAGTATTCTCATTTTGATAATTTTCCTTGCTACTTTATTACTTCTTGAGTGACAGGTGCACTTAAAAATGTAAAACACGCTAAAAAAATTAATTGCAAACAGGTATTCTAGCAACCCAAATTATCTTAAACAATGGTTAACTAGAATTCAATTATTTATTAAAAATAAATGTAATAAAAAACATACATTTATTTCTTTGTCCATAACAAGTACTGAAACTGTTTATAATTATTTTAAAATTAATTGATTGTCATAAAGAAATCGGGTGTTGTCAGCTCAGCATTTGAGGAACAGCCAACATCCATTGTTTTGTGAAGTCACGTTTGGCCCATGAATATCGTGTAGCCTGACGTGGGTCCCTGCAAAAGAAGAGTGAATAGGTCGTTACTAAACTAGTGCGTACCTTTTTTCAACTACATCATCAGATAGCATCAGGTGATATCGTGGTCAAGCGCTAGCTTATTAATTATGAAAATTTTGCGCAACCAAAAAATTTGGCAGTTAAAGAAGGGCGCTATCGTGTTCATAATATAAAATAAAGCCCCTTCTGGCTGTTCCTTTTCAGTTTTCGATAATTGATGGTGATTAACGAGGAAGGTTCATAATAAACAATTAAGCTTATCTATTGGCTGAATAATTAAGACGTTGATTTTTAAAAAGTCATAGTCTAGTACGTGACATACCAGAAAAAATATTGGGCACGCTCTAGTGCTCTACCCGTACTTTTTAAAATAAAATGAAGCTCAGTTAAGGTCTTCCGAGAGGTGAACGTTTAAAAATAAACAAGCTTAAAATAAAAACATTTATCGTTATTTCATGCAGGTATCAATGTGTCACTTCTGGCTTTTAAAAGTTAGTACGATTGAAAAAGAACTTTGCATAACTAACAAATACCGACAAATAAAATTGTGTCAATTTAAAGTCTTGTTTTTGTTTAAAACTTGTAAATATTATTATAATAATACTCTAAATTTCCTTTTAGTGTTGTCAGTTGTCAATTTTGTCTAATGTTATTTTGATTTTGACACGCGCTGCACCACTTCGTCGGTGGTTGCTGATTATTCACTAGTCATAACATAAATTGAATTATAATTTTAGTAAGGCTACAATATTTTACGCAAATATACGTTTCTTTGAATCTGATTCCATTGAATATTACGCTTTTTCATAATATACTATACACAAATGTATAACACATGTAAGTTTCATTTTTATTTATAAATATACTATAATTATTGCAATTTTGTTCCTTTTGCTAAACTACCTATACATCAGGTATTTACAAATGTTCTATTTAAATTATTTCGTTACGATGTGAATGGTAATATATTGATTTAATTATAATAGGCCATTGGTGCTATTATTGATTTTTTCATTGGTGTCAGGCTAAAATGTTAGTAACTTGGGAGACTTCAGATTCGTTTGTATGAAGAAATAAATGGTTTATTTTCCAGACAACACCCGCAGTCATGGGCGCTATAACGCGCCAGGGCAATTTATCCCGCCAAACGCCGGCGAGGTAAGCGACATATACTTATTAATAAGTTAATAACATATAACGATGAACGCAGCCTTGCCGCTAGTTTTCTGTTGCTGCTTCACTATGGATGTTAAAATTCATATAACAGAATTTTTTATATATTTGATAAGAAATCTGTTTACCACAGTGCAGACCTGAGCTTCATGACCTTGGCGCTGGCATCACAAAGTCACCAGCTAAGCTCTGACTGAGCTCAGATCATACTAAATTGCAATATCATAGAAAATCAAGGCATCAAGGAATGCTGAACAGTCTCTGTGATATTGGATCTTAATACATAATAAAAATAAAATAGTAAAACTAAATAATTTCATATAAGATCAGTAAAATTTATGCAGTTTATTGAACACAATGTACAGATGCAGTACTTTAACTTCATGTAGGAAGGTTTGCGCCTCTCAGAGCATAGCCAAGGTTGAGAATGCATTATGGACACGAGACATAGGTTTTGTGTACATATAGATTTCTCTAGACTAAGCACAAAGTATCCTACTCTCAGCTCCTACGATGCAACTGCTCTCTGAAGTTGTAACTGAATGTAACCACTTGGATTTGAGATGTACAGTGGTTAATAGTGACAAAGTTTGGTTCAACTTCACCGGGTGGTCACGTGGTAGGATGGTAGAGAATGATGGTCAATGTCAGCTGCCCTCTTGTAAGATTGATGATGTATGTGTCCTGATAAATTTGTTAACAATATTATTATGATAATAGTTATACTTCTTCGTAATCATTACACTTGCATTTGTCCTTCTGAGTGAGATGGCTAGTGTCGCCTTCCTTCTTCTTATGTGCCCTTTCCTGCTTGAAGACTGGCTATGCGCAATAATAAAGAGTGATAAAGTGTGATTGTTTTTTTTTTTATAAAAGAATGTGGCGAATGAGCAAGTGGCCGCTACCAATAGACATCTGAAACAAGCATTTGCTAGTTGCAGATGTGTTGTCTGCCTATTATAGACAGACAAGGGAATAGGCAGAAAAAGTGACGTTTTCTCCACCTGTCTATCCCCTTTAAACACTTTCCCTTTTCATCTTATTATAAAAGGGTGGGAAGAACTAAAATTTGCAGTTCTTGAAATGCAGAATACTTCTACTTCACGCCTGTCTTCTGTGGGGTTGTGGTAATTCACCGGTTGAGTGGGCCATTTGTGCATCATATGTTGTTGTTGTGGACTCTACCACTGTTTGTTCCCTAGTATTTCAAACATTTAATAATGCTAACTGTATGAATGTTCAATTGGATTTAAAAAAGATGATCACAGTAACATTAATTAATTTTGTAAATGCTATCAATTAAAGTATTACACAATAGTTTGTGTGTGACATGCATGTGTGAGAGGCAGCCGACATGACCGTCTAGGTTACAATGCCGGCTGACGGATGATGTCGCGTCCAGGGTTCGTGGCTGCCCACCCACCAGCAGAACCAACACCAGACCGGCCTACCCGAAGCTAGCGTAAGTCTATAAATTATTTCCTATAGTATATTTAAGTATAGTTTATAATTAAATGTTTGTGTGATAGAAAGTACCCAATTAGTCATGTCGCATACAGCAGATGTTGAACTGACATGCAATGACAACTCTTGACAAATGATAAGGATCATCTATCGATCCATCGCAGCCTAAGATCGTTCTCTGCTGGACATAAGCCTCCTTGATTGCATCATTGGGGGGAAATGTGCCATAATCGTCACTCTTGTCCGGCGGATTGGCAATCACAATATGTTCCACCATACGACCACATCCACCATACCATAAAGGATGCTGCTGCCCATTATCTGATGGTATTTATATCCAGACACAAGATAAACAGACATGTTCATGCACACAAATGTTTGTCCTGGCTGGGAATCAAACCCACAACCTGCAACGTGAAAAGCAAGCACCTTACCAACTGCGCCAGTGGGTCAAATGACAAGGATAGTGTCTGGAAATTATTCCTCATTAGCTATGTTCCGCGGTTTCACTCGCCGCGTCAGCTCCTATGGGTTCCTATGGGTCCTCCATTAGCCTGTAGTTTATAGCATGTCTTAATTATTGGGCTTGTCAATACAAAACTAATTTTTCTGGTCTGATATTCAGCTTTCTTATTTTAATACAAATCTGAAAGATCTGTGTTACATTAGCTTTTTCGGTTATGACAACTTGCATGCAACTTTGCTTCGGTACCTTCCATCTTTATCTAATAATGTTTAATTCCTATATCATAGTTTTTAGGTAAGCATTATCACAAGCAAAGTTAATGAGCAGTTAATGAAATGCATTTTTTTTATGTAATTCTAAAATATAGAAAACTTTTCTGTAATACTAGATGAGTGCAACTGCCTTTGTGGCACTCATTTTAAAGCAAGATTTATTATAGTAATATTTATTGGTATCTTTGCTTTCACTAACTTTAAAGAAACCATATGTTATTATCATATTTAATGTAAAACATTTGTTCACAGCAATCCTGTGAGCCTGAAGAACCCAAGATTGTAGAACCTGTACAGCATGATGTCCAGGTATATTGTAAACCTTTTGAATATATTTGAAATATTTGAGTATCAAGTGAATTTCTTTATTAGTCGATGTGGTCTATAAAAAACTGTTATAATTTTACAGGATTGTGATCAAAACATGAAAAAAGAAGAAGACATAAACACCAATTCTAATAATGAAGATAGTCGCCCGCATTGGATGAAGTCCAAGCTGGCTGGAGGTAAGATTAATATACCATATCTTCAAAGTCAGTTTTTTTTTTTATTTTAACAAAAAAATATATTACAATTTAATAACACAAATAACATCCAGTAAACCACAGAGGTTTGTCAAGAATGGTAAATAACAATACATAAAAATTATAACACAACTATAGGTAGATAGTTGAGCAACAACATTATAAGATTGTTAATGCTAAAATTATAATACTATTTTGAGTTCTCACCTTACAAAAACAAAACTAGATAGATAAATGTGCATAGGAAGAGCATCGATGTTTTCAATGCATTTACAGGTTGTTAATAAAATGAAATTTTAATTTATTTTAATCTTTTGCTCTATGTTTTTAACTGATACATTGAGTGCACGATGAATCTATATTATTTAGATTGCGAGGTATGGCGTACCGAGTTGTCTCGCCTTAACATTAGTTGCTGCCACCAACTGCCAGTTACCAACTCCATGTAGATACCAGTAATAATATATATTACGATTTGTATCGTAGGGGTACCAGATTGACATAATAGTGACGTATTTATTGCTAGTAATATGTTGTACAATAGATAGGTTTTAAGTGACTACATGCAAAGTTATACAGAGTGGACATTTTATCGACGTAAATGATGTGTATAATTCAAGATCATAAATTTTCTTAATCATTATATATCATGATTTGTAAACATCTGTAGAAGCAAACTTGAGATGGTGAACTGAGAACGTTGTTTTGAATTCAGTGAAGAAGAGCAGCAACAAGGAGCGGCGGCGGCGCCAGAACGAAACGCTGCGGCGGCTGCTAACGCCCAAGAACGCGCTCATGGTGCTCAACGAGATGCTGCCCAAGGACCAGCTCGCTTCCGTCAGTAGCGTTCACACACTGTTGGACTTCATTTAATTTAAATCTTTTTCTATGTTATGAAAAGTGACTGATGAAAGTTTTCGTTGCTGCATTTACAATATGAATGACAAATCGAGTAGGAAAAAAAAACGACAAAAATCGAGTAGGTGACTATATTATTAGCGAAGGAAGCAGTAAATTAAGCAAACGTGACAAGTATGGCACATGCATGTAAAAGACATAATTTTTTTATTGTTTTATTCTGAATCATTTCCGTCAATCAGTTTTCGTTGCAGAATTTCAAAGTGGAGACAGTAGCAAGCGCCAACCAGTACGCCAAGCCGCACAGCTTCCGCGCCCACCTCACGCTCGAGGGTCAGGACTACAAGGGATTTGGTAAGTACCATGTTTATTTCGCAATGTCATTGTCACATTTCACGATATCATCGTTAAGAAGATAAGGAAGTGGATTGATATGTTCACAGCTTACGCATGCCTATGTTAGGAGCTCGCCACTGGGCGCTGAGGTCGACGCCTCACCAGATGTTAACTGTTGCAGGCGAGAACAAGCTGACGGCGCGTAACGCGGCCGCCGAGCAGGCCATACGCGACCTCATCATTAAGAAGATGAGCAAGGCTATTCACGGTGATGGTAGGACTGCTTTATTATCATGACGCTTTTGTTCTAGCTCTTTGTTTGCTCTGAAGCCACCCTGACAGTGTATTTGTCGTCAGTGTCAGGCGAGGGCGCAGAAGAAGCGGAGGAAGAGCCGCTGCCGATGATCCAGCTGGCGTCCTTCGCTTTGCATAAGCTGTTCTGCGAGTGGGAGGTGGAGGGCCACAAGGTGCCGCAGCTCAAGCCGCCCACCGCAGCGGTCAGTACCCACTCTCCTGCCTCCTGACCACATCTCAACTTTAACCCGGAGTCTGCACCTAGAGTCTGCGCTGGGCTCCATTACCGAGTTTCTCGATGATGATGATGATCTTGCGGTCACGATAATAAAATTGTTATAGTGATATCGAAAACTTTAGTATCTCTTCTCTGTCTACTTCTGTAACGCAGTCGATCTAAAATGTTATTTGTTTTGTGAATGTGGATTTGTTTGGTTAGCAAGTGTCCGAGTCAGAAATAGCGCTGGAGGCGGAGGCGGCGCCGCGGGTCCCGCGCGCCCCCAAGAAGCCCAAGACGCTGCCGGCGGACGCGAGCGCCATGCACCCCTGCATGCTGCTCACGTACATGCGGCCGGCGCTCGAGTACCGCGAGCTGGCGGCGCGCGGCGACCGCCCGCAGAACATGCTCTACTCCTTCGCGCTCGACGTCGACGGCGCCACCTACGTCGGCAGAGGTGCGCCGCCGCCGTGCCGAGTGCACAGACTTATTTTATTATTGATATAACTAACAAAGCTAACAAAACAAAGTTTTCTCCACGTCCAAGGACGAAAAAAAAAGAGATAGTTGCCGCAGTTGAACCTAGTTGCACGCGGGGCAGCAACCGCGCGCTGTTTGACTGCGGCCGACTGACGCGTGTGGGAAACGTTTGTAAATTAGGCGTTACAAAGTATTGTTGCTGTGTTTATTTTTCTTATAGTTTTGTTTATAAACAACGCTTTGTGAAAGTTGTCAGTGCGTTGGTACTGTGGTAATATTGAAATAAAAATAAATCGGTTTCAGCATCGAACAAGAAGGAGGCGCGGCGCGCGGCGGCGCAGGCGGCCTGCAAGGCGTTGTTCGGCGTCGAGTTTAAGAACTCCGTGTCCTACACGACCTAGCCGCCGTCGCGGATGCCGGGGTCGTGTTCGCTGCGTTGTTCACTGCAGCGACAATCGACCATGTTTTAATTTGATGACATATTTCAATATTAATATTCCACTTACTTTGACAAACAATGATAGCTTACGTCGACACTTTTTTATATAGAATTTGTTCTACCGATCGAGTAGATATCAGCATTTTAATTTCTAAAAATAATATAGTACAACGTGATTGTTTAAAATAATATATAACAGGATATTTATAGAAGTATTTTAATTTCTATTGTAGTGTTTAAGTTTTATATAACCAAATAATTTTAAGTGACAAAATATTTTAATTATTAATAAAAAAAGAAATTACTTAAGATTTTTATTTAACTTCCCATTGACGGCAAGGTGCAGGGCGAGGCGCAGCGAGTGGCCGTCGTTAACAAGTTTTATACTTAGTAACATAAAGCAAGACGAGTGCGGATTTAACAAGAAGATGAACGGGCATGTTGAAAGGATGACTGAAGAGAGAGTGACGAGAGAAATGTATGTTGCAAAAGTAAGCGGTGTACCAGCATTGAGCCAAATATAAACCCGTTATTTCTGCCTATGCCTCTGGGTCGTGGGCGTCAGTGTTACGATAAGACTAACATTTTATAATTGGAATGCGACAAATGAGCAAGTTACAATCTGACGTTATGTGACAAATAGAAAAGTAAAGAAAAATAGACGAGGAAGGTATTGGTCGGGAATGGGTACTCCCTCACTAATCAGATAGATCGCCTAACTAACGGCACCTGTGGTACCGTCTAGTCGAGGGCTTGCAGTAAAACTATATACGCTAGAGTAAAACTGCCCAATTGATTTTGACGCACTATATCGCAGCTGTTAGAAATTCAGTTCTATCTGCATCTACTACTACTATCGCATGTTCGCGTTAGAATGCTCATTGCAGAGTTTTCCGGCCATCGATGTCCGCCGGTAACCGCTCGCCCCGTAGCCAATCAAATCATTCCTAATTAAAAGACAAGTTGACAGTGACCAGGTGAAGACATACTTTGAACGCGACGATTGGGTTCTATCCTTTGTGTGTTGACTGATTAAAAATTAAAAATGAATATTTCACCGATTCGTAAAAATAAAATATGGTTTGCAAATTAACAACGGAGAAAGAAAAGTAATTTACAATGTTTTAAGTACTTTAAATAGTGTGTTTATGTAAAATTCTTTTATAATATGTACTAATGAAGATACTAGTGTTAGTGTTTTAAAATATGATATTTATGAATTTGCTTTGATTATAGATAATTAATTGTATATTTAAAAATTTAATTTGTTTGAATTTGAACATAACGGTGATTATCATCACCCCGCAGTCGCACTGATGACTCGCTGCATCCCTAACGCGAACCAACTATAAAATAAATTTCGGAAGTGAAAATGAAAAGACTTTCGGACATAACTACATTTAATAACGTTTCGATTATGCACACGGTACAAAATTTGTTATTACAATGTCATGTCGATTTATTTAAACAATATTTGCGTAATACAATTCAGAATACTGAGTTTTAAACGTGGTTTCTAACTTAGCGGTGTTGCCATGTTCATGATTCATAATGAAATAATCAATTAATTTGCAAGAGTTCTAAAAAAATAAATAACTTTCAATGGTACTACAATGTTTCCTGTCGGATAAGTCTACACTTAGACAGTGTCTACACACATGCTGCTGTGATGAATCTACATTGCCATTCGGAGGTGATAAACCAACAATTTATATAAAGCGCTCTGGAATGCGATGAAGGTGCATATTGCGCACTTGAATAACTGATGAAGAATGACGTCACTCTTACTAACTTGGCCACCGTCGTTTTTCTTTTCTACAGTTATAAAATATTTGCTTTTAAATTATTAAAACTTTAAGAAATAGTTTTAATATATTAACTTAAATAACGGCTAAACTCACGTGTCGTACGGTGTATGTCCGACTAATTGCAGACCCGTCGGAGGTCCTTCATCATGGACTATAAGTGAATTTAGCCCTTATGTTAAATATAATAGTATGTTTGCTTTTGTAGCCATGTCTCTATAAAGAAATGTTCTTCCATTCCTTTACTTGTCCGACTGACAGGGGCGGTAAGTTTTTCCACAGGTGTGTATGTATGTATGTATGTATGTCCGTTCCATTGTGACTTTTTGTATCCTTAACGGCTGGACCGATTTTGAAGACTAACACGATTCGTATTCTTCCCCAGAATGTCATAGAGGTAAAATCAGTAAGGCTTATTGTTTTTTTTTTCTAGTTATATTCTCCTTTTCTTCTCTTCCACAAACAATGTAATGGAATATACACATGAATCATAACAAATAACATAGCACAAGAACAGCGAGACAAGAACCAAACGAGCTACAAAACTAACACTATTCTAAGCTAGTCAGTCTTGCTGACACTAACTCGACGTAAGCTGTCTCCAAGTTCATTTAGTATCATTATGAGATTATCGTTCGTCAATGATAATATGTACATTTGAGACGCATATCGTAAAACAAAGAGATTGGTGTTTGGTACGAGGGTCAAGGATCTAAAATATATTATGTTGTATAAAGGCGGGCTTAGTTATGCACAATGGTGTGTAATGCTTATTAATCTACCGAGAAATATGAGAATGGTTAGTTTAGGTTACAACTTCTCGTCAGTTATATTGTAAAATAACAATGATCATAATCAAACGCTGATATACATACAGATTCGTGTTGTCAGATCATAAACAAATTTGGAGACACATTACAGTTTTGTTTTTAAGTTCATCGTTAGACGAAGGACAAACATTGCACAACAAAAAGTAATAAAATATCTATAACAACTGTAGAAACGTAAAAGAGTAAAAACACGTATTTAACATTAAAATAAAACAATAAAAAAATTACAAAACTATTTCACAATACGCGAATCTTGGCACGGCACCATTACCAGCTGTTTGTAAAATTTCTAACCTTTAAATATTATTAAATTCTGGACGTTTTAATGCCGAAATGTACTTAAATATAATCTCATATAAGCTAGTAGGTAAATATACACGCAGACAACGCGATTGGCGTCCGGCAGATTACTGTATTTTATGCTGTTCAAAATTATAGATTTAATTTTGAAATCCCAATTTAAATTTTTTCCGTATTAATTTTGTCGCTGGACTATTCATATCCTTTTGTTTTTGCTTGTATATTTTCTTATTTGCACCTAATGTTTTAGATGCCCTCCTGATACTCGGCGATTAGTAAAGAGATTATGGATTTAAAACGCTTTCTATAACCATTAAACAGTCGTCGTATTCCTAACTGTAATGGAATGCCTACAACAGCCTGTACGTCCACACGGACAGCGGACTCTGCAGAAGCGCCAAGTGCGGCGACTCCTTCCCGCCAACTAGCAGCAGGTACAGCTGAGTGTTGCCGGTTCTCGGCTCGCTTCTGGCGCGCCTCTCTCCCAAGTCTTGAAGTTCAATATCGCCGGGCCCGACGCCGGAGTCAGGAGTCATAGCTATCCCTAGATTCTTTACGTCTGGACCTAAATAATGCGGATTACTGAAGCCCAGCGACGACGGTCCAGATAACCTGTTAACTTTTTCAGCGCTCGCGTAGTCCGACGTGGATAGCTCCGCCTCGTCCTCCGTCGGGTCCGTCGCCGGCCGCTTGATGAATCTCACCGACGCCGACTTCGTAATCGTAACGACTTTAGCTTTTGTCGTCTCCATTTCTAATTCTTTGTTGTGGCCGTTTTGCGAAATATCTCTCTTCATGTCTTCCTCGTCCTCGGAATCGAGGTACACGAGCTTGGTGGCCTCGACTGGGGACAGGACGGGCGTCGGCAGGATCATGTCGGCGAAGTCGGGCACGGATATGGGCTCGCGCGACATGTCCGAGCGGTAGGGTTCAGGCGGATCACCCTCACGGGGGCTCTCGCCTCCGTCAGCTGGCTGCCGCTCGTCGATGACGTAGGCGGAACGCGACTTGGAAAGGGACGGCTGCTCAGAGCGGACGAGGCTCTCGGTGGAGTCCTGCTCGGCGGCTGCGAGCACGCTGTAGGAGCAGCGCGTGGCTCTGCGCAGATGGAAAGAGGACAATTTGGAAATCTCGCGTAGGAAGCCGCCGGGCGGGTCGGGCCGGGGCCTGGCAGCCTGCCGCGCCGCCGCCGGCCGCGCCCCGTTGCCTCCGCCGCCCACAAGCAGGACGCGGCTGTCCACGCGCGCCGACGGCCACTTTACGCTCTGGTTAATGCGCTCCCAAGTCTCCGTAGCTGTGAAATCGTTTAGTCATAAGATATCTATGATCGTTACATGAGTTAAGTTAGTTTTTAGTCCAAGGAATGAAATTTGTAAGATGGAAAGATTAATGTTGTATCGTATTGGTGAATGTTGAGGTATTTTTGGGATGAACTCATACTGTCCTAAAATAAAGATGCTGTTGATATTAATAAATTATGTTAAGACAAAGTGAATAAAAAATGAGCGTAGGATCAATAAAAACATATGTGTGAATGAGGAGATACCGAAATGGAAGCGCCACATTTCGTTGGTGGCGTGTCCGCGCGCCTCGCCACCGAAGATGTAGAGGTGTGCGCCGGCGCGCAGGCCAACGTGTCCGCTGCGCGCGCCCGGCGCCGCCGCGCGCCCCGCCCGCACGCACGTCCACACGCGCGACACTGTGGCCACAAGCACCGCGTAAGTATGAGCCGCCGCGTCGTTACGTTAGCCGCGATGCAATCTGATGATATATTTCATCGGCACCTCCTTACTCGTAGCAGATATTTAATTTATTTATCTTCGTATCAGCGCATAAATTTCACAGAAATAGAAATATAATATGGTTAACATGTTACTAGCCAAGTTAAACTAACCTATCAGTGAGGAATGAAAAAAGGCTAAAATTTTAAAACAGGCAATAAAAAGCAATGCTAATTGGAAAAGTCCTCGCTTAAACATCTCCTCGCCAAGGACACGCTCGTTATAAATGTGTTAATTAAAAGTAATTAAAGTATTCTGTCCATAATTAGTTGAGACATAATGCAACTTTCTGTAGTCTTTGGTTGCACTCACGGATGTCGTAGTGCCAGAGGTCGGCGCAGTCGCGCAGGTCGCACTGGCCACCGTGCACGTACAGCCGGTCCGCCAGCAGCGCGGCGGCGTGCCGGTGCCGCGCCGGGCCCGCGCGCGCCGGTCGCACTTCGCGCCACGTTTCGGACTCTGTAAAACACACGCAACACTAATTTTGAAATATCTGTCCTATTAAAATACAATTTTTCAAATCTGAATAATAAGAAAGGATTTATGTTTGCGTTGTAATACAATAGGGGTAAGCTAAACTTCTTCTTCTTCGTGCAGTTCATTACTGAAGGTCGTGCTCACCCTTTAGTGCCTTCACTGAGGTGTCGACGAGCTGCCTCCACACCACTCTGTCCTCGGTTTTTCTCAGGGCGATTGGAATGTCTGTTCCCAGTATTGATTCTATTTGGTCAAACCAGTGGGTAGGTGATCGACCCCGTGATCTTTTGGCCTCGATCTGTCCTACTACAACCAGTTTGTCTAGATTGAAACTTAGTTTCATACATTCTCAGTCAAAATTTGGTTAATTTTGCTAATATCTTTGATAGTACTAATAAACAGATTATCTGCCACCGATAGTTGTCTACTGCTTGCGACTATTCTTTTAAAAGTTCTAGGTTTAATTCAATTAAGCGCGTGGCGCCATTCGAAGGACGCGAAGTCTCTGTAAGGATGCTGCTGTGTACCTGTTGCGGTAGGTCTTGAAGCTTCAGTAATTAAAAACAAGAAAGTTCCAAAAATACTTTAAACTAAACTAAAATAAAAAAGATATCTCATACGCACATTAAGGTTACGCATGTTTTTGCTTACTGTTAACTTTCCCATCTCAGATACTTTTTTGATGTAAATAGAATTAAATCGTTTTTAAAATTTAATAGATTTCTTTGTTTTGATTTGGAAGTTTGATGAAAACATCAGCTTGCACAAGAAAAAGGTGGCAAATGGAATCAAACACTTCAAAGCATCTTCAGTTAAATCTGGATGTTCAGATTTTCTTTTTGAAAATCAATAGATGTATAAATTGACAAACTTGAATTCCAGTTGCAACATTCCTTTGAGAGATGTATGTATAATCCAACCAGATTTTCTTTTTTGCTGTTACTAAATTTGGACTTAAGAACGGATTTATCAATATTAATCAATTTGGTTACTTAATCATGAACATAATGAAAAATAGGGGTGTTTCGGCTGCGGAAAAGACTCGGTAGCACTTTAAAAAAGGTACTACCTACCGCCGCCTGGGACAAGCTCCCAATT
>DWLR01001497.1:0-18061 GCA_018246295.1 Papilio alexanor hazarajatica
TCTTGGGTGGGAATCGAACCCACGACCTACGGCGCAGAAGGCAAGTGTCTTGCCACTGCGCCAACCGGTCAGTCAGAACATTTGATGTAAACTTACTGTGAACTTTAGCTGGGTTGAGCGATGGCGAATTTAAAAAAAATTATGCGACATAAAAACCATTTCTAACTTTGAAAAGAAATGAATCTTACCATGATAGATCGGAGTCTGGGAAACAAAACACCGCAGTCGAAAAATAACCTTTGGTTAACTGTAGCGCGCTTCCTCTTGTCGCATGGATAAAAATTTTGGTGTTCTGGTTTACTGTACTTATCAAAAAGGTAGAGGATAATGGCGTGGCTAAAAATGAAACATATCGTCAATTTTCATATGACGTGGTGTGAGAATGAGTTTCTATTTTTCTATAATTCTTAGAGACAAAAAGGATCCAGTTCATAGATATTCATTACAAAAATATGAGGTCTGTCAACATGTATAGTAAGCGACAAAAAATATTACACATCGATCTTTGGAATGAGATTTCGGCTTCGTTGAGCGTTATTTCTGTCACGCACTACCTTTTTTAAGTTTTTGGTGTTTTGCCCGACAGAGATACTCTACGGAGTCGAAATCTCTTTCCAAAGGTTGATGTGCAATATTTGTGGCCGCGTATTATACTTAACTGTGTACATTTGTAACCTTACCTATCAGATAAGCAGAAGTTGTCTTCTTCCAGCAAAGGAATAGTCTTCATCGGATTTTTCTGGAATCAAAATAATTTTGTAATACTTAACATGATAAGATTGATGCGAGTTTCTTCTATTTCGTGTAACGAGGTATGCTTAAACGTGACACGTCCTTGAAATTTCGCCAAATTCAAATCCATAATCTGTACCTACCCCTCTTGGTTACATGCGTCAGTTTTATGTTTAAATAGAAAATCAAGAAAGTAGTACAGCATTCTTTTTTTAATGAAAGGCCTATATTTATTTATAAGTATTTAATATAAGTATTTCCAAACCGATACGACTTAGGGGCCTTCAAACAGAGAGTGTACTTCCTTCTTAAAGGCCGGCAACGCATCTGCAGTTCCTCTGGTGTTGCGGATGTCCATGGGCGTCGGTCACTTAATGTTAGACCGTGCGACCCGCTGCTCGTTTGCCTCCCTTATTCTATAAAAAAAAATATCCAGCAATGGGAGTCATACAGGCTGATATTGCTTTTGATAGATAAAGGAATCACGAAAATTACTACCACTACATATCTACGTTTTATCATTGTACTCTGACGTGCATTTCGACATCGAATATTCATTAATATCAGAATTCTAATTTGCCTTTCTTTACTTAATATGTACACTGTTTATATAAATAACCACTGCTTGTTATAAATCTCTTGTAATTGTCACCAATTTGGTCCTCGAATAACAAAAACAAATATCGAATATTTTTATTGTCAGTAACGTTTATACCTTTGTGAGTTCTGGCGTGTTCTGTTCTCTTAGCACCGGATTTATTTCTTTCATATCCAAATCTAGTCCAAGAATATCGGCCACCATCATTACCGTGCGAGCCGGCGGGCTTGCGTCAGCTTTGTACAGCAACGGAGCCATTTTATTAGCTGTAAAAGTGCGTATAACTTAATATTATCTTTTAAAAAACAATTTTTAAATGAAAATAAAACTCATAGAAATATAATTTTAAACCTTTTTGCAAAGGCTATATCACTTACATGTTTATAAACAGCACAATTATAACTCGTATGACGTCATGAACAATAAAAGACGAAGTTATAGATAAAAACCAAACGATAAGTAAGTTTTATTCGCGTTCCCTGCGCTATATCTAGCCTGTATCGTGAGAACCAGTAACACGAGTTATAAAAGTGTACTTTGCTACCTTCTAAAAATTACATTAAATACTAGAGCAAAACAAACTAAAACGAACAAGATATATTAATTATTCCTTTACATCTAACTCTAATGTAGAAAATCTGACGACTGTTTTTGTTTTCACTTTTTACACAAGGAACACGTGATCAAGATAACCGATTCTGTGAATGCAACGTCACTTTTTTCTGCCGTGACGTCAATTTTTATCTGCGCCTGTACATTTTTATTTTTGTAACTTGCTATTAATATTTTTAATTCAAACGACAAAACATGCGATGTTTTAGCGATATTTTAGCTAAAAAAATGAAATTTTCGAAATGAAATTTTATTGCAACTTGCCGAAATAAATGTTTTAATTTCGAATGCTTTCTTAAATAGTGGTCATAAACAGAGTTTAATTAAATAGTGGTTATATAATGCGAGAGACATTTAGCTAAAAGGTGGGAGAGCAAACGACTGGCGTAATTTGGTGTAAAAAAATCCTTATAACTTTCTATATCGAAGTCATTAGAGCGAGCAAATGAGCATTTGATAAATAAAGGTATTACATCTAGCTATATTTAAATTGAACACATATAAACAAAAATCTGTTTTTGTATGTTTGTCCTGTATGCGCTTCTAAACCGTTGATATGGTTGTGACGAAACTTTGATACGGTGTTCTGAGGAAATTGGACCGGGTTTCTAGCTCAAAAAATAAAAAAAAAAGTGTTTTTCGTTTTTGTTAAAACTTTTTGTACTGTGCCTGATATTATATTGTCTTTTTAGTTTGTTTCTTTTTTACTTTACGTGACATTGCAACGTATGCCGGGTTCAGCTAGTAATAAATAAAATTTGATTCAGCGCATTCCCAAAAAACAATGCTCCAATATTCTAGTTGTAAGTAAAAAAAATCTGTTCTTATTATAGCTTATTTATTCTTTTAATGTACGCATTATTATTTTTGTTTACATAAACATTTGTGATAATAATTGAGCTAACAATTAAGATTGTTTACAGTTGATTGTTATACGTAGGAAAATGTCATCAAACTTCAAATGATGTAATAAAAACATTTGTTTGCAATGTAAACGTTCCTGCCTATTTGTAGATTTGATACTGACGCTTAAGTAATTATTGGTTTGATACCACAGGTAAATAAGTAAAATACTATTTTTTGGGTTGTGGAAGGAATACCGCTGTGGAAGTTGAACGATGTGACCATATCTACTTGATTTCAATTTTGCTTCTATGCCTGTTTCAGTGCAATCGTCTCCAAGAAACGTGAGTATGACGATATTGTCTTTAGTCCTAAGTCTACGGATTTCGTATTCCTTTTACTACTATATGGTTGATCCATATAGCTTTAGCCATTTAGGAGATAATTCAGTAGAAAGACATGGTGTGGTAAAGGGAAGCTTTTCCTTAGACAGCATTGGTAGAGTTCCGTAGAGAGGTAGTTGTTATTATTACGCTAAGGTATATAGGGTAGGTATATACGGTACAGGTGAAACAGTTCGTTAACTTAAAGTTGCCAGGATATAGTACTTAGAGCTGTTTGAGTTACCTTGGCTGAGTTTTCTTTACGGACGCTAAAATATACGGTATGTTATATAAGTTTACTTTGATAAACATTTAAAAAATAGAATATAATTACAATGGATAAAAAAAAATCTGTGAATCAAATGAAGATGCAAGAAAAGAAGTTGCTTTACATAAAATAAAAAGAAAAACAGTAATTTTAATTCAACTGTAAATTAACAGAAGAGAACAAAAAAATCTTTATCACATTAGTAGGGGACGTTCGAAAATAAATACGAGACAGATTCCGCATAATGAGTGCGTCTTATAGCTTCAGCTAACATAACGGAAATATCTACGGTTTGCAGTTTAGGACATTGCTTCATATGCTTGTCTTGCGGTATCGTGTTCGTAACCACTAACGCTTCTAAGCATGAATTGTTGATTTTGTCAATAGCGTTCCCTGCGAGCACACCATGGGTTAAAATAGCATAGATCTTGTTTGCGCCCGCCTCTCGAAGCTTTTCCGCTCCTTTTACAATAGTGTCGCAAGTATCCGCTAGATCGTCGACCATTATCGCTGTTCTGTTTCTAACATCGCCAACTAACACTGTCGAATCCTCTTCGTTTGCTTTCTGTCGCTCTTTATGAATGATCGCGAAGTCTATATCGAGATTATCAGCGATAGAAGTCATTCTCTTCACACCTCCCGCATCCGGTGATACCATAACACTTCTCTTCCATTCCGGTATATTGTCTTTGATCCACTTAGTGATTGCCGGCTCAGCGTATAGATTATCCACGGGTATGTTAAAGAAACCTTGAATCTGGGACGCGTGTAGATCTATTGTAATTACATGGTCCGCTCCTGATACAGAGATAAGATTTGCGAGTAGTTTTGCTGTTATTGGCGCGCGACTTTTTTCTTTCTTGTCTTGTCTTGAATACGGGAAACACGGAATCACAGCGGTTACACGAGAAGCCGAGGCTATTTTACACGCGTTAATCATGATTAAGAGCTCCATTAGATTGTCGTTTATTTCTCCGCATCCACTTTGTACGATATACACGTCTTCACCTCTTACAGATTCTCCTATTTCCACATTTGTTTCTTTATTACTGAATTTCTTGGTTGTCGCTCGTCCTAGATCAATGCCGAGTCGATTGGCGATTTTTTTCGCAATATCAGGATGGGAGCTTCCGGCAAAAACTTTGATGTTCGGCATTCTCGGTTCTTCTTTATTTTTTAATGATTTATTAATTTCGCCGTTATCTGTTTGTTCTTTTTCGTCCGTTCTCATTAGACTATTTGAGGCCAGTGAAGAGACTTCACTGTGTTACTATCGATAGCGAAATGGACACTTGTTTGCTTTAAAAACATATTTATCTGAGTTCACCACGGGGTCAGGTCGTTTGATCAATGTCCCGCTCAGTGGAAGTGTACGGAGTTATTTTTATCTCGTTTACTACTTATCTCATAAGAAATGGTGTAATACAAATAATAGTTTGCAGGTGGCGGTGTGTTTATTTAAAGTTATCTTGTTTCAAGTAGGTACTATCAATTATTTTCATTAACCTGTCAATCCATTATTTTTACATATCCAGCGAGACCTTTCCAGAGTCGACATATATGTATAGTGCTTGATGATTGCGTAGATTTGTTAGGGTCAACAAACCCTAACAAATCTTGTACAGAGCACCCATTCCTGGAGGATCTTACTTCAAGTTTTTTGTGGGAAGTTTCGAAAGAGCGAAACAATAGAATACAATAATACCTGATCTGTGCAGATTAACTATAATAATATTATAAGCAAGAAAGATTTATTTGTTTATTTTAAAACGAGTGCAAGTGTAGAATGTGCAATTAGAATTCAATAGGGCAACGTCGGGCATGACCGCCTTGTTTTACTATATTTTTAGCAGCTGCATATTATTAAGGTCAATCAATTTTGTAAGATTTAATAAAGTCTAGTTAATTATGGGTTGATTTGCTTGATTTGAGATGTATGACAAACAAGATGAAAAACACATATAAAGACATATGTTTATTTACGTTGCATAATCTCACTTGTATAATAATTACCAAATAATAATTATTATTATGATTACCAAATATATATAATAATATTATTATATAATTTATAATAATATATTATAAAATTATAATCGCATAGATTTTGTCGTATTTGAGAATTTTACGATTTAATGTATTTGTTTACTAGCTTCCAAAAGAAAGCCATTTCATCTTGTTGTTGGGCAGCAGTGGATTTCTCTTTGTCATCAAAAATTTGTTAAACAATAATTCCACTATTTGTTGTGTTCAGTAATTTACTTATTTTTTTAAAAGTGCACACATATCAGAACTATGCAATATCAAAATGAATTTCGCTCGAAACTTTTAATTTGCACAAATCAATGGATGTTAGAATTTGTTTATGATTGTCATAATTATTTAATTCGTCATCCAATCCATAAACATTTATTTCTTGTATTCTATTTGCCCATATAGCAATGGTTGAATTGCAGAAGACATCATATTCATCCCCAACTACTGTTATGTAAAGGTTTTTAGCGTCTGCTTCCATTTTGATTGTCATATCTGGTGTCATGAAAAGGTGTCCTGATGCTGCACAATCGGGAGTGTTGTCAGTAGTATTTGTACATTCCAGAGCTATAGTGAGGGTAAAACTTGATTGTAGGCGTGTTAGTTCCGCTGTTGCTTTGATATCCTGGAAATTATTAGCATGCTGTTAGTTTTACTACATTCCAATTTTAGAAATATATAAAATTTTTATGTAATCTGCAGAAAGATATTATCGAAGCCGGGATGATCTAAATTACTTGGTAAATCTGCGGTAGAGCTATGGAGACATTCCAACATGCGACATGGTAACATTATAACAAGATCAATTCCAAGAGCATTTTATTTTTGTTTCATATTTTTATTTCTGTAAGTATTTAGAAAGGAGGATTTAGTGAGCGACATAATTATAATCTAATGTAATAAATAAATATTAAGGATAGTGTAATTTTTGACTATTTCTGCAATAATAATTGCCCCATTTTATGCCTGACCGATTTTGTAATGGCAATAAAATTTCTCAGACTCTGCTTCTCGTGATCTTTACGTGAGGTAAAACAACATTTACTGAAACGTCGAAGTTATTTGAATATTTATATTAAAAATAAGTAAGACTTACTTTTTGTAAAGGCATGATTGATCTACCGCGAATTAAAGTCAAGAAATCGGCATCGGTAGTTGTCATGGTGACAGCTTCGCCCGCTGTCGCGTTTAATCGCAGACCGCTCCACATCTCGTACCAAGTCCCGGGGGGCATCCAGACATGCACATGTGTTTGACTCGGTTGTAAATTAGGAATTATTAGTAAATTTTCACCAACATTAAACTGGGTGTTAACATCCTTTAATTCTGGTACATTGGGATATTGGTAAAACATAGGTCGTAGTAATGGTCCTTCTTGAAGTGTGGTATAAAAGTAAGAGAGGAGACTGATTCTTTGATTGAGAGCATTGTTTATATATGTTCTGTAAGTACCAACAAATTGAATAGGATCTCTAGGTGTTGTTTTCGAGTGGATTGCTAGTATTGGGAAATACGTAGCTGCCATATACCATTTGACGCACAATAGACTGTGTTTGTCTATATCAAATTCTTCTGAATCACCGCATACGGGAGAAGACCAATACCAATGTCCGGATGTACCACCCAGGGCCATAGCTATCAATTCCCTGTGTAAGCTTGTCCAACTGGTATCAACATTTTGTCTATTGACTATACTTTTACCGTTCATCCACTGACTCGATGACCATTTTGGTAACGTTGTATCGAATATTGCTTGTGTCACATTGATAAAATTGTTCCCATAAAGATTATGTTTAAAGAGAAGTTTGCCGCCGTCATTGGGTAAAGATATGTTCCATTGTGGTGTTCGATCAAGGACTTTTTCGAAATTCTGTTAAGAAATATTTTAGATTTTATTAACACGTTTTTCACACAAATATAAGTTCTAATCCAGTGCGGGTTGTCGTTTAAATATAATTAGCAATATTCTAGATGTATTAAAATACCTTGTTGAAGTAGGGTAGATATAAATAAGTCTCGTTGTGCAACTTTTTGGACTCATCCAAAGGCCAGCTGTTTTCCAAAACTAATCCATCGACGTCAGTATTGTAAATCCATAATCCTTTCATTAGTTCCTCTGTTATTGCTCCATAATCAGGATATACTACAGTATCATTCCCCGCTGTACCTATATATGGGTCTAAGGTGTTGGAATCTCGCAACAAATATTTTTGGTATCTTGTAAGATTCGTTTCGCAGTTGCTTCTAGTTGTATTGACCGTTTCCTCGTCGTCTATTGTTGTATTGATTTTATGACGAATCTGGAAGTATAATGAAAGTATTTCAGTTTTAATGTGTCTGATTTTTCGACACTTGTGTTTGATTTGAAATATCGGCCATGTATGTAGCTGACGCAGTATAGGCAGTACTTCCATATGGGTCGTTACAAAGATTGACGCCCTTAACCAGTAAACTTTTAGAACTTATGAGTATATCAAAGTTATGGTGGAACTTAGATGGAAATTTTAAAAGTTTCCTTATTCACTTACTTAAAAATAGAAATTACAACCAAGTAGAAAATAAACTTTTTTTTTAAATTTGAAGGGAAATATTAATTCCACAGAGTTCTTTTTACTTACATATGGTGATACGTGTGGCACAAAACGTTTATTAGCCCGCCTAATCAACCTCAGTCCTCTATTGATTATATCACTTTCGGTAGTGTTGCACTGGTCACTCTTAAAAACAATAGGTATTGGTCCACAGGTACTTTCAAAAGGTAGACGTTGTCTTGATGCCGAATTCATAAACGTATTAAACTGAGTAAAAGCATCGTCCAGGGTACCTGGGAACACACTAAAAATAAAGTTTTTAAGCCAATACACAATAGTTTTTAAAATACTAAGGTTTTCAATAACAATCACAGAATTATACTTAAAGAAATAACCAGATTCCGTAGTAGTTTCTGGCTTTTTACCTGCAAACATGAGCACCGAACATCCAGTATTCAAAGTTATTGAAAGACCCGATGTAATCCATCACTTCCCTCATTATGTGCTCTGGCTTTGGTCCGGTAAACAAATGAAATTTCAAACCGAAACTAGTGATACCACGCACAACTATCTGATTCTCAGCGAGAATAGATATTTCAGTTGGTGTATAAGAATCTATTAGTAAACCATGATAGGATTCATTAATTTTGCCAAATATTAATGGCACCGAACTAATTCCTTGATCGTGATTGTAAATTACTTTTACCGTGCCTGCCTTTAGGGGAATCTCACCTAAACCGTACATAGATTCATTCGTTATTTTGAAAGCAATCTCCCATATGTTACGAGATGCTATCAATGGACCTCTTAAGGTATTAAAAATATTACCCTGAGGCGAGTTAACAATAATATTTAATTCCGGTGATGATATTTCATAATTATAGTTTTTATTTCCAATTCTATTTCCAGAGTATGTTGCTAATTGAGGGTTGTACAAATTAAGAGACAAATGTGTAGAAGTTACTTCATCGACAGATATTCTTAAGTTGGGTATACTGTTTTGTAGTGAATACGGTATAGTGGATATTCTCGGTTGCAGGGTAACGTTTTCTGACCATTCTCGATCGAGAATGTACGAGAAGCGAGATGGTAGTCTGTGGAAGCAGAATCTGTTTTTGATGTCATAGCAGCATTGAGGATGGCATGCCTCCTCATTCACAGTGCCAATGCCGCAGGCGAGGCGGATGGCTCTCTGCAAGAGACATGATCCTGTTGAGTATCCGTCCGCAGGTGGTGAGTCCACACTTGGGAAAAACCAAAATTGGTAGATCAGAAGTGGAGCTGCGATTGTTGTTATTAACAAGATTAGTACAACCTTCAGTGGTCTATTTAATAGCAGTTGATCGTACCAGGTGACATCTGAAAAATAAATCAATAATTTACTGCACCAAAGAAAGACATATTATATAAATCATAGTAGGCATCCATCACAAAAGAAAGTTAATATTATTAAAGTACACCAGCCCCTCGATAAGTAATATAATATTAATGTAATAGCTATTTTAAAAATCAAAATACTGACATTTTAATGAGATTATTTCCCTATATGGGTTTTATGCTGACTTCATAATAATTTCATTCGAATCTGATGTCACCTCACTCTTCCAAAGCGGCCAAGGCGTTTAGGCAGGAGCTTACAATGGAACGGATATACAAACATACATACATACAAACAGTCAACACACATGTCAGTTGGACAAAAATAAATCGTTTCATTTATTCCCACTTTTATTCTAATATTGCTGGTTCTATCTTTAAGTCTGCGAATAAGAATACAAGTGAAACTAATTTCATAGATCAAGAGTCATATCATTAGTCGAATAGCATAGAATCATTTGTTTCGCCCTCTCCAGACACCGGCCACTATTAGTTTAGTACAACAGTTAAATACATACGTCTGATATTTTCATATTCATAGCTTAATTCGTTTTCTTCTTCTTTATCTTTAATGTCCTGGTTGATTTCTTCTGCGCGTGGTATCATCGCACTTCGTCATTGGCCTGTGTGATGACATTGAATTAAAATGTTTCCTATGCAAGAGTAAGTGAAACATGCTTAAAAAGACTTCTTCAGAAGTGTTTCAATTAAAAGAACTAACCAGTTAAGGTACGTTATTGACGAATTGTGTAAATGTATCACGCAAAACGCACTCACGGTGTAACAACTAAGGCAATATAAAAATATCACATTTGCAGGAGTATTTAACGGCACTATAATAATGCTTAAAACCGAGAAGTACCAGTAGAATAAAACATTAAGTATATCTTCAATGTATTTCTTTGTATTACAACTATTTGAAAATCAGAAAAAAAAACACTAAACCAAAGAAATTGATTTAAAACAAAAGTAAAACGCCGTCACGCAATAAATTATCTGTTGATTTTTATAATTGGCTGATAAATTCGATTAGATTAGAACGCATCGATTTTAATCATACGAAGGAAACTGATAACATTGTTCTATGACGTGTCAATTGATTTTATTACAACAACAATGACTGACCATAATACTTGAAAAAATCTTACGTTTCAAACAGGCTGTTTTTTTATTTAAAAAATGTTAACACATTATTAAAATCTCCTATTATTTCTTTTCTGTCTATAGTATCATATTTCTCAATAATGTATTCGGTTAAGAGTCAAGAATAAGACAAAAAACACTTATTTTCTACTAATAAAGTTTTATACGGCTGGTAAATATTACTTATTTTTAAATTTTCTCTCACTTATCCTCAAAAATGGTCGATTTTATAGCACTGGGGCAGTTTTAAATAAAGCGAGTGGTATATGTTTTTTGAAAATAAAACACGTTGTACAAGTAACATTTATTGTTATAAAAAAATTCCACGCTCATATTTACTAATATATTAACAATTTTACTTAAAGACTAGAATACTAGAACATGACTAGAGCGATATGTTTCCATCACCTTTAAACTGACACAGTGTACTAAAATACGACTTACTTTCATAAATTACATTAGTGTCAGTTTTGTTTGACAGACCGATCGTTATTATTTTTATACAAAGAATTTTTGAACTTAATTTATGCCTAAATATTATGGTACAATATGTGAAACGAATATTTTAATCATATTTTTTGGAACAGCTGTTTATTTATAATTTAGTATATAACGTTTTGAATGTCACTTTACTAGAAGTTTTTCATGTTGGCATGTTCAATAATTAATAAAAAAAAAAACAAATGTAAATCGTATACAAAACTAATGAGAGTATTCTTGACATAAAGTAAAAACGTCTTTCTTAAGGCGTGGATTATTACGTTAAAATTATATCATATTTCCAACAAGTCTTTAGTTTTGTTACGTACATAATTCATTTACAATTAAGATGTATAAACATCGAAGATTAAGTATACACAGTTAAAAATTACACATACAGATAAAAGTAAAAAAAAAACATGCAATAGCATAAGTACTTGTCTAATTTTTTTCCCAAAAAGACACGAAAAGCGATCTTAAAAGTAAACGTTTTTGATTTACCGATAAATTGTGCTAATTATAACAAATAACTTTGTGTAATTTCTAAATTATTTCTTTGCCTGACATAGTCTTATGAAAATTTAGAAGGCTGCTAGTACTATTCACGCGCTTTCACATATTTATTCCTAATAACCTGACGACACATCTACTGTTAACATTTAAAGCAGTACGAACACACACTGCTACACGGGGTCCCTTCTTTTCTGATTATTCTAGATTAATCCTAACCTATCTATAGTTTGCATATAATCAAGAATCACCTTCTGAAGCCGTTCACATAGAGTCGTGTTTGGTCGAAAACATTTTATCCTATCTTAGATTTTTCTAATTGGGCATAGGCGATACCGATCGTCTAGCTTGAAGCGCTTTATTATCGTAATAGGTTCTTATGTCGTCTATAGGCTGCATTAGGAACACCGGAACGTCGTCATCACGTTTCTGAAAGTTCAAATGATTGCCCATTAATTAATCTTGCAATTATAAGAGTATCTTGTACATTAAAGGCGTAACACTAACGCGAGTCGTTCGTTCAATTCGTCATGATTAATTAACATAGGAATGTTGCTCCATTATATAAGTATCCTAGAATGTAGGTAATTCTTTGTGCCGATTGTGTAAACGTCAAAATTTCGAATTCGTTTATTCCATTGATGATAATGAATAATTATTGCAAACTTGTAGTTGGCTTAGTAACGCTCTTTATTCATCAGACAGGCGTGAATTATCCCGCACTTCGTCTGAGGTGCCGGAGGCCGAATATTGGCCCTTCCCACCCTTTTCTATTAAGGAAAGGATGGGAAGGGAAAGAGGATTTGACGGGGAAGGGGATGGATATGAGAAGTAAATGTGCATTTCTCTGTCTATCTTCCCAACTGTCTATTAAATGTAGGCAACGCATCTGCAACTCGAAATAGCTTGTTGCAGATGTTTATGGGTAGCGGTTACTTAAGTGACCGCTTGCTCGTTTGCCACCTTCTGTTATAAAATAATCCTTTCAGTAATTAATAATTGAAATGAGCATACGCTCAAATAATCAAATTCCTACTTTCTTTTAAGTCACACTCGGACCTTGTTTGGAAATCTCTTTGAAATCAGTTTGTTAATACATTTTACTCTAAAATGTAAAACGCTTCAAACCTGGAACAAAACCTCGCCTTCAAAGAACGTCAGTTGATGTTTCCTCGTCCTCAGCAATATGCCGACGAGCTTATCGGAAATCACTGTGTATATCTGAAATAGAAACAAGTCTAATCAATTTAATCAAATATGTGTAGCACTTTTTACTCAGAGGGTGTCCGGTTTTAAACACGGTATTTTTCTACTACATGAATTGAAGGGAATAAAACATTACGCAGGATGAAGAACTAGACAAATACAACATAAATATATACAAAACACAAATGAAAATTTACTCTAATAAAGAAATTATCAGAATAAGTTGGCATTTGTATTTTATATCATTTTGAAATGTAATTTTAAATGATAAAACAGATAGATGATTTACTAAAATGCTAAATTTTTCTAAAGGATTGTGAAGACATCATAACAGTTTTAAAAAACGTGCTGCAGTAACGAATCGTATTCATAAATTCAGTTAAAACGCGATGAATAGACGTAAATATTTATTTAAAACGAAGGTCGATTATTCTTAAATACTGAACATAAATAAGCGAGTGTCAAATTTATTTATTCAACGGAAACGCTGGAAATTTATAAAATAAGATTTCTTCGATAGAAAACCAAAACCAACGATATGTTGCATACAAGTGGCTATTCATATTTCGCATCGACATTTGGAAAGAGATTTCAGCTTCGTGGATCGTTATCTCTGTCGCATAGAGTTCTAAATCAATCTAATAGGTTAAGGTAGTCTGTGAACCGTTGTATACCGCTCCGGCTTCTTGCTTTTTGTTTTTAGGTTAAGATAATTTACATAGTATAAAGGTTTTATTTTTGGGGAAGCTTAAATTATTGTCAAGTAACAACTAAAGTTGTAAAATTGTTAGTAACGCTATAGAATAAATAGAAATTTACCCTTATTTCCATTACCATATTCGGCCAGATCCGTGCATGCTTGTTGACTGTACTAATTGCGTGCTGAACGACCCGCCTTTAGTAAATGCGGTTCCAAATTTAAATCATGGCCGTGATGCCGGCTCCCGTCAAATGGAATGTCAGATGACGTCACCAGTCCGGACGCGGGTTCGTGTTTTTATGTTTGAGCTCAGAGCGCGGGAAACATCAATTTTTCGAGGTTATGTAAACATTCACATCCTTTTTATGATATAGTGCCATATAAACATAGATTTTCCAGTTGGCATAATATGTTTATGTTTTAAAGTATTGAATTATTTTTGAGAAAAACAACGAATAATATTTGTTTCAATTTACACATTCCGTAACAAAATGTTTATTCAATGAGGTTTAAGAACGTATACAGACCATTCATTGATTGCAGCATAGATGAAAAAAACATTTTAAACGCATCCTTCTTATCAATTCTCGTGTTCACTAAAATCTCAACATCTTAGAAGTTATATTTTATTCTTTTTTTTGGAACCAGCAATTTGTTTACCTTTTCTTTTCTGAAACCGAACATTCGCCTTATCGAAGAAGTTTTCAATGTCCAATTGAACCTCTTTAGGAAACTCAAACGTTATCACTATTTTCGTACATACTTATCGGAGCTCAATAAACAGCGAACTGCTTTAAAGTTGAGACACAGTTCGGTCAGAAACTTATATTTAACGCTATTATATGAACAGATTGTAAATAAATATTTAATTATATATTAAATTAGTAAATTTCAATTCCATAGGGATGAGATAAACGTAGAAGCTGAGATTCATACAAATGACATACTCGTAATTGACAAAGAATTTGTAAATGTATTATAACATAAGCCTAATATGTTAATGACAAAGAACAAACGGCCGTAGGAACGAGCCGGCGCGCTCTTGAAATATTTTGAACGTGTTTCATCCTCAACATCGATGCCAAGATCGTTATTATCATGCAATTTAATCGTGCCCAATAAATACAAGCCCAGAACAGATGTCGCATAAAGCGCTGCTCAATTATAAATTAGTTTTTGTTTAATCTTTTTCAAGCAAATGAAAACATGTGAAGAATTTCTATTTAGACTTTCAATCCGTACGATCTTAGAAATCAAGTTTACAATGTAGTGCGGTTGTCAGGCAACCTTCTGTCTCGCACAGTCGTATTGTGGAATGAATGTGGAATGTCCTCAGTGGTATTTCTAAACCTACTACTTTAAAGGCGAGGAGTGCATATTTAGTTCCTTTGGTGTTGTTGATATTCATGGGCGTCGGCGATCAATAAACATGAGGCGACCCGCTGTTTGTCAGCTCCAATGTCCTATAACCCAAACTCACCGTGAAAAGTTCTCCGAAAGAGATAACTTTAGTAGCACTCTGTAGTTCTGGAGGGAGAAGGCTCTTGCAGGGCGTCTTGCCGTATTCATTGATGATCTCACACAACTCCTTCATCTCTGTGCACACTCTGGCTTGTGCCTCTGCCCCTCGGTACTCCGTCTTTGAACCAGGTATTGGTCTGAAATTGTAATTTAAAATAATTTGATTGAATTTAAAACGTATATATGTACTACGAACACAGAATACAGTCGTGAAGTAGAAGTAGAGATGATAAAAGAAAAGGATGGAACATTCTCTTCCCATCTTTTCCCTCCTAAAAAGAGTGGTTAAAATGGCCTAAGTCGCCTAAGAAGATTGTAAACTATGTGAGAGGTACACGTTTGTCTAAATATACTTCAGCTATAATAAATTCAGCGCGTAAGGTGAAAAGTTCATTCATCTGTTGAGCAGCATTGACAAAATTAAGTTATCAAATTTATGTTTGTTTAGCATGGACGTGGACACGCGTCTGGTTTATATGTAGTCGGTCAATAACTTTAGGCATGAGCTAATTTTTATACTCATTTGTTACTTTGTTGTTTAGACAAGGATAACATTTAATTTACGATAATCCACAATTTAGAAGCACCAATAGTCTAATGGTTAAGGGTATGGACTGCCGAACATGAGATCGTCGTGGGTTCAAATCCGCAATTCAACTATTGTCATAAACCATACACTAGCACAAATTTTTAAGCTTAGTTGGAATTCTTAAAATAATATTAGTAAATGATTTAAAAATCTACTAATGTTTTAATATATATTTAAAATATCAAAGAAATCTGAATAAAATAAAAATAGCATTTTCAGAAGATTTATATCTATAGTAGCTTTTTAAAATGCTTATGAAATATTTATGTAACGGATTCCTTTCGACTTGATTTTTCCCCCCCCACAACAAAACCCCAGATCAAATTAAATCTTTCCATAGTTATCAAGGACCGATGACAATAATATTTTTTTTTTGGTTGTAACCAGGATCATCATCATTTATTTTAAGATTGTAACGCCATCTAATTACAAATATAATAAAATACCTAGCAAAAGCTTTGCGTTATTTTTTATTGTTTTTAAACTACTAATTGTTTTACTAGTAAACTATTAATTGTTAATTACACAAGTTAATGAAAATGTTTCACTTTTCAATCAGTAACTTAGGTTAGTTTCCATGTTCTCTTTTAATATTAACAAATCTAAGTTTATGGAATATTTTTGAACCTTTCGTGCCGGGTAAGTTCTAAAACTGAGACAAAAACGACAAAATTGTAGACATTTCAATTAGGCACTTCACTTATCATTTACGCATGTCTTCCGATTGCTCGATTGCCACTTTGATTACAAAAAAAAAAAAAAAACTTCTATGTTCATAAAGTATTGGTGGTAAGTATTGGATCACTCACTTGCCATACTCGTCCTTTGAAAATGTCGGCTTATGATTCTTGTCGAAATGGCCGCTGAAGGCTGTCACTTTTTGCAGTTCACTGTGCGTTTGCGCTTTTGTGTCGAATGACGATATAAGATCTGTTAACGATGAACTCTGAAAAAAAAAAAAAGATTTTTATTATGAAAATACGTTTTCAACAAAATTTTCGTGAATAATATTTTAAATTATTGCTTTTTTAATATTTAGATTTGCTAAATTTAGTAAATCTATTTATTATTTATTTGTAAAAAACAATTTAGTCTAATTTTACAGACTAAATTTGCAGATATAATATATAACTACACATAAAGCTAACCTATCGTTACTATCAAAATCATTCGAAAGTTATTTCAGTTGTTTTGGTGGTTTATTATTAAATTTTAAATATATTTTCATTGGCTTTAAATTTAAACCAGTTAACATTATTAATAGATATATCCTCCGGATGTGGAATCTCTGGAATCGCGCAGTTGTTTTGTTTATTCTAATTAAATTTGTCTTGATTTATTTTGTCGCGAGTGCCAACACCTGAGGGTGTGAGACGCGGGGCGCGGGGACGTTGCCAGACATCAATCATCAACAGTCGTGAAGCTATTTCCTCTTAGTATTGTAAACAGAATTTTATGCTCTGTTGACGTTCAAACGGAACAAAGCCAAAGTTGTATTTGCGAAAGTTCAACTATTTAACAATAATAATATTTTAGCCTAGCCTAGTCTAGTACTTTTATTGAACTTAAAATAAATTATAATTTTTGTATTTCACACGATTTTCCTTCATTTTGTTCAACTTTAGTGTCAATATTGATTCAAAGTTAAGTTTATCCCGTCCTTTAATATCTCATCTTAGTCGCCTTGTGTGTAGTCTTATAAAAGTGATTTTAGCAGTAGCTTCCCTTGCGGTCGAACGACATTCAAATTACAAGTACATATTTTACTAGCTGTTGCCTGCGACTTCGTCCGCGTGGAATTCAATATTGATGTATCTATATGTAAACATATACATATATCTGGGTGGAAAACGTTCCATGGAAACCGTACATTTTTCCAGGATAAAAGCCTTAGTGATGTTTCAGACTATAATCTATCTCTGTGCCAAATTTTGTCCAGATCTGGTCAGCTGGTGTGGAGTTACGTGGTGACAAACGTCCATCTAAACATTCGCATTTATAATTTATAATATAATGATATATTTTACCCTTCGAAATTTTTGTAATAAATACTATCCTGTATCCTTCCCAGTACCTTAATGAAAATGTGTGTACAAAGTTTAATGATGATTGGTTAAGTAGGTTTTACGAACCCCCCCCCCCTTATTTTCGCAATTCCGCTTCAACCCTTTTTTTCAAAATAAAATGTAGCATATTTTATATCCTACTTAACTAACTTATATATTCGACTCTTTTTTAAATTAATTATTACCTAACCTAAATAAATAAAATAAATAATCATTTTATTGCCAGATAAAAAAAGCACAAACACAACCTAGCAAAATGCATAAAAAAAGAGACAGTTATCTTGAATTAAGCCATTTTTGCCATCGACTAAAATAGATTTTGGAGCCAGTAAAGAAATTCAAGTGAAATTTAAGTTTCAGTGTAATCTCTACCAAAATGTCACCTGAAATTTTAGGACGCCCTTAAAAGATATGGACTCGATATTTGACCTCTTAGAGCTAAGTGACGGTTCAGATGTAGCATTATTA
>DWLR01001498.1:0-18060 GCA_018246295.1 Papilio alexanor hazarajatica
AACAGAACATGTGCGCGGTCCATTTTACAGTGGGTGGAAATATATGTAATAATTAAAAGTATTTAATTAATTGTATTTAAAACAATTAGTAACATCGTTGTAAATGTTATATCACTAACAAATATAAATGTTATGTCTGAAAGTGAAGTTATGAACGAAACAAATAAATGTTGCTGGAACCAATTACAAATTAATTTATAGTATCGAATATTTTGAGACTGTCAGCTGTTGTAAAAATTAAAATTGCATTTAACACAACAACAAAAAGCATCAAATGCAAGCCTTTAAATTACAAGCTTTTGCCAGTTCAACAGAAAGTCAATCGACGAGCCACATTCACGACTATTAAATCAATTTTTTGAATTAATGCATACTGTAAATAAACATTAGTGAAGTGAAATGAAAAGACTTTCTGAACGCCTCATTACTGATAGCGTTTTTTACATCTTCAACAGTTCATCGGAGGTCAAGCAATTTGGCATCTATACCATTACGCACTTGATAGCATGTTAATGGTGTCTATAAGTGACGAATTCTCCTTTATCTTGAATGTTATCCGTTTTGTTATTCCTTATATGGACGATTTAGTTAGGCACAGTTAAATCGAAGAGCTCATTTCAAGTAATTGAAGACCAGATAATAAGCAAAGTGATGGTATGCATTTATCTACCGATCTATCTTTTAAAAATATAACCCATTTTATCTCACCCTTACAAGATTATATTGTTGACCTCCCAGATTATAGACCATAAAATTACGAGCCTTTTTGTTAAATATATAGTATGCGGATTACCGTATATTACATACATTAGCTACGAAACAGTAAAAAAGTAGATTAACTGAACCGTATTGAAACCTATCCTTTGAGGAGAATAAGAATCACTCAGTAGTAGAATTTATGAAATAATGAATTTGTATGATAACAATATGAGTTTGCTTGTTACATATTTATTATAGTATCTATTTGTTCCTATTCCCATTTGATCCAACCCCGACAATGGCAATATCGATGGCATTGGCCGGATTACAAAAGTATTGATAGGTTCACTGACCGTCATGTTGTTGGTACAAACTCTGATGACAATCATTTTAATTCAACATGGATGAACAGACAGACTTTGTTTGTCTTTATTCAGACTTTCTCTGGGATGAGCAGTCTTGTTGTAATTTTTGTATGTATTAAAATAATATAATTATATATAATTGAACTCAAATGGCAAAGTACATAAACACTATACATAATTATGACAGTATATGTAATTGTTGCTTCTGCTATTTTCACTTCAATGGGCATTCTTGAAATACGACTTCCCGGTCGACATTCATAATATAGACTCGGTAATCCTGTTACAATAACTATAGGCTTTTATAAAGTGTATTATTTCGTATCAGATTCCTCGAATCCCGGTCGCCACATATTTATCTTAGTAAGATAATTCAGAACCACTTATTGTGTCGTTCGAATGGACTGTCAAAGATATGGTTTACGATTTCTACAAGGTATACGACTTAACTAGAGCAGTTGTCGTTTTCTTTGTGCAATTGTAAGATTATGTTAAAGAGATGGTATTAATTATTTTTTCGGAATTAAATAATTAAACAAACAAGACCATGGCGAGAAGAAATATAGTTACGTTTTACATACTGCCTTCGTCTCTGAATCAAAAAACGAAATACAGTTTTTGGTAGCCCAGCTATAATACATACATATATAAAAAAAAGCAAACGGCCCTTGCACAGGGCTACTTTTAATAAGTCTTAATAAGCGCTCGATTACCCGCGTTAAATTTTATATGACAAAAACACACGACGGCTACAAGCTTAAAAAATCTTTTTCATTAAATAAAATTTAAGTAACTACTACAAAAATTTATGACTTCAACAAAACCCTAGCAATTTGCAAGTAAAACTCGCACCTGCAGTTTCTTAGATGTGTTCATAGGCGACAGTGACCGCTTAACATCTGGCCAACCATCGTAAATCCTGTAAAGTTAAAATTAAGTATATGTTTTCAATTCAAACATTAATCAATGAAACTAATACATGATTGTTTATTACTTTATTTATCCGTTAAAGTTAATTGTTGTGGCAACAACAGTTAACAACTTAAAAATATACAGTTTCTGTCTACCCCACCGAGACAAAGATTTTAGTGATTTAGTGATATACGTAAGCAAATGGCGACTACCGGTGGAGCAGTGGTAAGACACTTGCCTTTGACGCCGCAGGTCGTGGGTTCGATTCCCACCCAGGACAAACAATTGTGTGCATGAACATATCCGTATGTCTTGTGTCTGGATGTAAAGACCACCGGAGGACGGGCAGCAACGTCCTTTTCTTAGTACGGTGCAACTTCTGCGATCGCCAACCCGCCTGCCAAGCGTGGCGATTATGGTACATTTTCCCCCAATGATGCGATCAATAGGGGATGCCTATGTTCAGCAGTGGACGATCATAGGCTGAGGTGGTGGTGGTAAGCAAATAACTAAGTGCGATACACAACTGATATAGTTCAAAAATAGCAGGTCCACTTGATTTTCACTTCCCAAGTAGGGAAGTTTAGTTTAGTATCGGTTAATTCTAAGTTAATGTAATACTGATGTATTCAAATGTAAGCATTATTTCATCTTTGAATAATTTTAATAACAATGTATGTAAATGCAGCGAGATATCCACAATCACGGACATAATTCGCCAGCGCTGTTCCCGTCACCTGACTATATAGAGTGCGTGTAATATGGGTCATTGGTTCCCAAACTGTTTATAAATAATTCAAAATTAGCATAGCTCTTTTTTAATTAAAACAAAGATTGTATAAAAAATGAATAACGATTAAAATAAATGATGTTTGTACAACACAAACGCTGCAGTCGATCCCCGATCTTACCCCGACAGTTGGGGGCTGGGTGATTATGGCTACGAGATAACGAAACCGCCGTTCACTTGTTTGTACCCTTTTTCAATTTTGCAGGTATTTTTACTTCAGGTTAAAACTTTGTAGAATACTGTGATTTCGAATTTATTTAAATGTCATTATTTTGTACTTGAACGTTGATTTTCTTTTTTATTTTGATAATCTTTAATGTCGGCATGTTTTTCTAAAATATAAGTTTGAGAACCGCCGTCTAAGGCCATTATTCTACTCTTACCTACGGTGGGGGATCGAAGTGATGCGAAAGTCCGTCTCGTGCGCGCCCGTCCATCCGTTACACGAACACCCGCTAATAACGACACGTAACTAAATTCAAAAGCGAAACGAATCCATCATTAAAACGATTGATATGAGACACAGAGAATTGCGGTATATCTCAAATGCCGTAAATGGAAAATATTTCCGTATTTATGCGTAATATTTGTAGGTAAATAATTGTATACTTCGTACAGTCGTAAGTCGAATCTTACTTGAAATGGTTGACGAATACTCAAGTAACTTTTGCAACTATGCCATATTCTTTTCAAAACAATTTTAGAGGTGTTTTTTTATTTTTTATTACGATACTTACTTTTCTTATAACTTAAACCAATTAGAGAAGCGTATTTAGAATTTAAGAGCAAAGCCTATGGCGATTACTATCTTTTTTCTAATGCGGTAAAGAGAATTGCGAACTTATTTTTGAATTTTTTTTTATCGAAACGATCAAACAAAACAAATATGTTTCCGGGATCGTGTTCCACAATAAGTGGATTACACAGAATTGACGAATCGCGGGTCAGCGGGCTCGTGCGTTACGACTCGAGCTAACGATGTTTATTGTCCACTACACTGAGTGCCCTCTTGTGGTTTTTAATATACGAGATTATTATTTTTTTTATTCCCAACTACGCAGAGTACATTTAATTGCAAGTCCGAGCAAGCGCTTGGCGGCTCCGTTCAATAGAGGTGTAGCACAAGCAAAAACTCGACGTACCATTTGTTAAGTTGAAATGACATGAGTATTCGTACATCCAAAAGTGTTGATGTAATTTACGCCTACAATAAGATTGGCTTAGAAAAATATTTATAATTTTATTTTGACCGTTTGTTTTGGTTATGGTGTACCGTATGTTAGATGCATAAATAAAATAAATATGCTATCACGCCCGTAACCCGGACGGATAGGTAGAGGTTATATTTATTGAATAAATATTTAAATCAGTATAAAGTAGTGTAATGTCTGAAGTGATTTTTGTTGGTATTTGCTAGAGAGTTTATTATAAAATATCTTCGCAAAAATCTATTATATTTATATTTTTTTTGACATTTGCCGATGTTTTGATAATTCGCTGAAAACTCTAGAGATCCTTAAACCAAAGCGATCTGTGACTTTTATCTAAAATATCAGCGATATCGCACTCATCAGAAAAAAAAGTTGAATTATAAAATACGTCAATATCACAATGTTTTATTAGGTGTTGATGATTGTGAGTTGACACTAATGCAGTTCCGGCCTTTTTTGGAATATACCCGGACATAGGTAAATAATTACAATACGTTTCATCCTACGGACTAACAATATATACTCATAAGATAAAAAATAAATTCCCTAAACTTACATCGACTATCAGGTTATATTTTAGTAGTGGTATTTTTTGACCATATCTGTCGTTTAGCTGCAATATATTTATATTGCAGCTAAACGATAGATAAATATTTATTTGATTTAACAAGTTTAATGAGAAATAAACTTAATATATTCCGAGAAAAAAAATCCAGGGTACATTTCATCGGATTTATTCGTGACAACTTTACAACTGTGTAAATTGTGAGAGAATTTTTATGACTTATTAAATACAAAAAAACACTATTTACAATATCATATGTATTTGATATTCTATGGCACGATCATGTAACTTCCCATAAATTTTCTCCCCATACATGACATAGATAGCGGAGTCTTTTATTTTGTTTCTAAAATCGTTTATCTTATATAATTGTATTTTGTTTATCTTATTATAATGTACATAAGACAAAATGAAACTTATACAACGTCCTTAATTTTATAAATGGCGTGATAATGATATTGTGCCCTCAGTGTTTCTGGAATCCCCGAGACTTTATTAACACTTTTAAAATGTCAAATCTCTAAAACTGGTCGCAGCCGAATTTAGATGTTCCATTTCCGCGCCGCGTCAATTGATTGCTCCGGCAAACAGTAAAGTCACTCGTCACTTACTTTTATTGCAGCTGGCAACACTCAATTCCCACTATCAGTGGCCAGGAACATAACCTCAAACTGTTGTAAATTATAAGCTACTGCAAAACCTATAAAACCTTTTTCCTCAATTCGACCGCCGAAACATTAAATATATTATTTAGTAAAAAACAAATATTGAAGTAGCAATACACACGTAACAAAATCGAATAATTAATGAATATTTTAACGCCGAGCGGTAACTGTCGCCCGGCATAAACATTTTAATGGCGTTATAACATAATAAATACGGCAACGAATATAAATTAGTTAGATATATAACCTTTTTTTTACAAGATGTTTACAACTCTTGAAATATTACAGTAACTTCTTTTGTAGCTACAGATTAGGGTAATTTTCTAAGAGGTTACTATTACTGACAAGACTACTTTAGATAACATATCTAAAGTCTTGGTCTTGACAGTTGATAATAATAGTCATAATATTGTCAACTGTCAACTATCACTGATCAAATAGTACTCGGGTCTTTGAACTACAAAATTATATACAAAACCATATAAAACAAAATTATATAAAAAAGGTTAGGTGATCTAGCACTTGGGAGAAAATAAGCTGAAGTGTATACTTACGACGAGGGAGTTTTTTGATTTGTAATGTGCTGATCATCTTCCACATCAATCTATCATCTGATTCGTAAGTCTGTCTACGTCTGAAAATACTGCACCAATTTTAATTGTTTTTTTACTGACCGAAAACTAGTACTACTAGAAACTTACATTATCTAGAGGTCACAATGGATTGTTTCCTTTTATTAAAATACTGTATTGAAATTTCCACATCGTAATTGGTATAAAATTTAGTTAATACTGCATACTTTCTAAAATAATGAATAGTAACGATATCTGATCCCATGTAATCAACATATCAATACAAAATGGCGGTGCTAAGTAATAAGAGAGTCTTAAGTGACGGGTCGCCAAGTCACGTGAGGCTGCGAAGTCGGCGCGCTATGGGAACCTCGCTTCTGGCCCGAGCCCAACAGTACCACTACTGCCCCCGTTCATAAGTCACGATGAAACCACACGTTCGCACGCCAATCTCATTGACAGTGTTTAATAATTCTCAACTAGTGCTGTGAAATCTATAGACATGCAGCGAATACTTTGAGAATATTTAATTCGCACCAAACAGATCCTCTAATAGTGCGGATATTCATGGGCTATGATGAAAACGTAACTTTAGGTGATCAGCGGATCACCTAAAGTTTTCAAAATGAGCAGCGGCTCGTTTACTTCTTTATAATTCTAAAAATGTATATTGCCTAAAAAAATAATTTCCTGCGATGAAAATTAAAGTTCTGCAATTACAATTTCAGATCGATAGAATGTAATAGTTTTCCCATAAAAATCTCTGTGCAATATTATTACATCGATAAAATATTTTAAGACGTGAGGAGTCACATCACTAGAGTATCAATAGACAATGGCACAATTGGAAAATAATAAAAAAAACGTGCGAAGTACTGTTATGATCGATGTCAAAGCTTGTCGAATTTATTCTTCAAGTAATTGTCTAAAAGTTACAATCATTAATCAAATATTTTAACAAGGTAGGTTTGATATTTTAATTAGTTTATATCAATCAACGGTCAGTAACATACGAAATAATCAAAAAACCTCCATGTATTTAGAATGCATTTACTTATTACTCATTATAATATTTATTTTTTGAGTTGCTTTTGACGTATCATTACAGTTTATTGTGCAGCTTTGTCATCGTGCTCAATTGAATTTGTATTTATTATTAATCTTAAGTTCCTGTTCTTAAGACATTATAGTTCTAATACCTATTACTATGGTAAACATTTTTAACGATGTTTTGTAACATGATCGCGGGTTAAAATTCTGAAACTGAGCAATATAATAAAACAATCTGCTATAATATGGTATAATAATGCTACGGAATTAGAAGTATAATAAAATAAGCAATGTAGGTGTCTTCAAGTGAGGACTAAGTTGGCGTTTAGCTTATCATGTATCATCTCCCTACTCTAATAACTTAACTAAAGTAAGTTAATAAGAAATCTTAATATATTCCTGTTGTGTAAAACTGTATACATATATATAATTAAACTAAGATTTATGGGTCAAACTACTCACTGATGAAAAGTTAAGTTTAAGAAGAATAAAACAGTAAACGTACGTACGTTTTATGTCGTCATATTAATTTGTTAGTTACAGCAAATAAAAAAATTGAAAGTATCGAAATATAAACTATTTCTATGTCTCCTCTCATCATCACCTGTTTCTTTTTTTCAATAATTTGTCACATAAACATGTAAAGTTAGAGGCTGTTGCGTTAATACTGATTTATCACTGACAGTCAATGGGCGGTCACTAAGTAGTACTAATTGGATGTCGGCGATGATTGATTGCGGTTGCTCACTGGGGACTGCCGTTTGCTGTGCACGAGCTAAGCTGCGGCCACTTTGATCAGCGTAACCGATGATGGAGATGAAAAAACTACATATTTACATAAAATTACTTACATAACATTTTAAAATTATTATGCATTTTCATGTAGGTAAAAGAAATTATATCTCTGGCTATACTCACATTTCAAAAAGATAATACTTTTTCTTTATTTCATCACTTTGTATGCATAAAAAGGAAATCAGCATTTGAATTGGGTGTCCATTTTTCTTTCATATATTTATCGTCCTCAATACTGATTCTATATTGATAGATGACTTAAAAACTCTTTCCACCATAACGTAACGTTCACGTTAACGTAGAAAAGCACATTAGCCGATTTCTTACCCTGCATAGTTAAAAAATAATAAATTGACTAATTTTTTGTTGTGTTTCAATATTGCTGTCGAATAAATATGTATCACAGAAGTAATTAGTAACCAGTAAAAAAAGGATAACTTTTTGCAGCTAAAAACATTTTGAACTAATCACATTTCGCTGCGAGATCGATGGAAGGTATCAACGAGCACGGGCTGGCTAGATTTTTTATGAAAGAGAAAAAGGAAACAAAAGGTCTAAAAAATTAATTTAGGTCAATTAAACTAGACACAGAAGCTACCGTAACGATATTATTCCTAATAATCTTACGAAACATTCACAATTATTGGTGTTTTGTAGCTATGTGTATAATTTAGTAATATATTTTTTTAATTCTCGAATAAAATAAGTTATATTATTTGTACGCATGTCTTTCAATGGATCCCAAAATTACGTAAATCGTGTGCTTTTTATGATTCATGTAAGTTTTGTATTATATTACTTTCTATATTATTATATACACTATTATTATATTACTTGTATAATATTACTCTGTAAAATATTATATAAACATTTTCATACCAAAGAAACGGAAGGCGCACTTCGATACCACACTTGTATCTTGAAAGGACGTTGAGATTCCGTCAATTAGATAATTAAATATCGACAATTTGCTCACAGGCGACTGCAATCATCGGTACTTGCACCGTCTAAGAGATTTTTAAGTCGGTGACATTAACGCCCGCCGGGCGTCCGCCCAACGCTCCCAATTCGACATTATAACGTCGATAAACTTTATGGACCTATTCAATTTTATTTGATTTTTAAGAAGCTTCGCCAGCACTGAAGAGTATCAGATAACAGTGTATCGTAATTAGTTGTCATCGGTGCGACACAAAGACAAAATTTTTATGTGTTTTTTTATGGTAACGTATACATTTACTGGTGTTATATGATATATATATTTCATATTATTATTATGATTTAAGACATAGAGTTATTATTAGCCATATTATCAACTTTAAGCTTAGTTAAAAATCTAATGTCCAATGTTGTTGAAGATTTTCATCTTCCGTAGCGAATGACACATCTTTTTTAGGCTTGAAAAACCTCGTTTTTATCAATAATATAGTAAGTGCTATGCTAGTAATTTGACAAATCACTAGTTTGATTTTAGTTGATATGTTTAACTTCTCTGGACTTAATCCTATTTATTATCACTGAGACCGTTTCATTCCATTTCATTTAGGTCTAGTTACCTCCAACTTGAAATATTCTTCGACCTCCAATGAATCTAATAGTTCTTGAGAATAACTGCGATAAACCTGTCATGTCTTTTGTGCTTTTTATGCACCAAATTATTCATAACTAGAAGTTAGAAAAACATTTTCGAGTTACAACCGAACGGTTTTCCCGAACTTCCGCCCGGCCTCGCTGCTTGCTTTACAAAATGATATCCAGCGTCTTTCCAAAGACTCATAAACTCTTAAAGTCATTTAAGAAAAATGTGTTCTTATTTGTTTTTCTTAAATTATTTGTTTATTATATTTTAGAAACAATTCTAAATGTTTTAAATATTCATGGGCGGCGGTAACCGCACAATATAAAATGTGTTTTTTTTTTTGGGACTATTGACCTATTTGCTGCTGTGCTATAAAATTACAAATATAAAGAAGTCTATTTTAGTATCTCTAAGAACACAACGGGTTGCATTGTTTAACGATCCTTATAAATTGCTTTTTCTTACATACGCGGAGAAGTGTTCTCAGAGTTGTTTGACGAGTTCCGACTAAATAGAGCGGTTACTAGAACATTACTTTTTTAACCAAAAACTATTCACCAGTTACGACCGCACATTGCAGCTTAGAGTTAACTGTTTTGACATAAATTTTATTATAGTATTTCTTAAAACAAATATTGCCACTTCTCGCTTTGCGACAATTATTTTATCATTTTTTCACAAAATTCTTATCATTTCTTTCTATAAAAGCGAAATGGCTTTACAGCTTTACATTTCGTATTTACATACGCGCTATAATTTAAAAAAAAAATGGTCAATAAAGTTCCCACCGCTGTAAAGCGACCTGTCACCGCGAAATAAATTGGTTACTCCATAGTATAGTATAGTATAGTAACAATTTTTATCACTGCCTATCCCAGAAGAGATGTAAACACTTCTTATTTCGACTCCTTTTTCGATGAATTACCAACAAACAAAAGCATTACATTCTTTTATGTTTCTTTTACCTAACCAACAAGAAGAGGAAAATAAAAATAAAAATGCTTCAAACTTCAAAGGAGGTTTATCTATATTTTTATGCTATTTCAATACATCGTTGTATCAATTCTTGTTTTCATTTCGAAAAATATGAGTCATGTTCTTTTTATCCACCTATTTTTATCTCCCGGGAAATTATTAATACTCGTATCAATAAATCTATTTTCATTAGCTAAATTTACTAATGGTCAATGATTGTTTTTAAGTATAGTTTAGAAATTAGCGTTCTTAACATAAAATTTAGAGGACTTTAGCAAATAACCTCTAAAAGTCGATGCATACTGAACAAACTGTATGGATCGTTAGGACAGGAGTCCCGAGTGTGGGCAAATGTTTGTGCACCTGCGGCTGGACGGACAGACTAACTGTGCTCAAGGTGCTTTCGCAAAGATATCTTCAGACACGGCTGATGAAATCTATTTGTGATCCTATTAAAATGAAGCACTAATTATTACCAAACTTTTGCGCTGACCAGCGGTAGTATGAGGTTATTATGAAAATAGAAGTTCATACCAACAAATAAATAAAGGTACTGCGCCCAAACAATGGACTATCTATTACTTTGCACCTTTCTTCTTCAACTTCAAAAATATAGTATAATTCTTTGTAAATGTTCTCTTATTGGTCTAAGTCAGACAAATAAACTTTACAATATTTTTCATCATTTAACTGTCACGCAATCTTTTTGTTATGAGTTACGACCGTCATGTTATTGTGCGTGTCTTGTAACATTTTAAAAGTACATTCATACCAACATTACATTACAGCCACGGACAACTAGTTGATACGTCGCCGTTTTAATGGTGAACACTGCACGGTACATAGCTTCTGATAAAAGTCATTGGCACGCGCCGTGAACCGGTTCTTCAAATTTATAGAATACTCAATCACCCGACAATAGAGATAATTTTCAATACAAATATATACACATATTACTTAAATAATAAATCTTATTGTGATCGTAATCCAATACACTATACACCGAATGTTGTGTAGATGTATGTATGTCAAATCAATGACTATTTTTGGAAATTATTTACATTTGCTTGACAATTACGTACAATGGACTATTTTTCTATTCGTAGGTTAGGTATTTCGACGAAATAATTTAATATTGAAAGAATTTAATATTGCATGTCAGCATTAAAGTAGCTAAAGTTACATGGTGGTGTAGCTCCAGTAGTGCAAAAATTTACCCTTTACAAACATTCTTCGTTATTAAATAATATAGATTTGATCTCTATCATTACTTAGGAAGTTTTTAGGAAGGATATTTTTGGGACTATTCTGATATCCTAGGCAATTATTTTTTTTTATACAAGAAGGTGGCAAACGAGTAAGACATCTGCAACAAGCATTTGCGAGTTGCAATTGCGCTGCCTACCTTTGAAAGACAGAAAAGGGGATAGACAGAAAAATGGACATTTTCTTCTATCCATCCACTTCCCCATCAAATCCTCTTTCATTCCTATCCTTTCTTTATTAGAAAAAGGGTGGGAATGAGACCGAGAGAGAGGATTAAAGTTAGTCCTCCGGCACCTCACTCCTGCGACGAAACGCAAAGTACTTCTATTTCACGCCTGTCTTCTGTGAGGTCAAGTTGAGCGGGCCATTCGTGCAACAGATGCTGTTGCAGACTGTACCACTGTTGAAATTAACTGTACAATAATGCCAATTAATGTCTGTAATTAAATATATACAATGTATAAAGTATGTAGGTAACAGTTTCAAGACACATCATTATAACACAAGATAACTTTTAACACATCTTATCAACTCCCGCTATTTGTTACCCCTCTAGGACAAGGGTCGGCAACCTTTTGAATCGGAAGAGTCAAAAATTACAATTTACAAAATTTGAAAGTTTTTAAAGAGCCACAATTTTTTTTCTTGCCAACAATAAATAGTACTTGCATAAATAAAATTTTGATAACAGAAATAATTTATTTATTCATAAGAAAAATATCTTTAAGAATATCTAGAGGTAGAAATTGTGCTTAATCCTCGTTTATCGATTCAGAACGATTTTTAATTTTTTTTAAATGAAATAAATAATATTTGCGTATGGAACTAAAGAGCCGCAGCTTCACATTCAAAGAGCCGCATGTGGCTCGCAAGTCGCAGGTTGGCGACCCCTGCTCTAGGATCTTGTTGATAGTTAATATTTACCTTTATGCCTCGATATTATAATCTCAGCCGTTACGTTAATAAAATACAATGTTAATTAAGTAACGGAGTGGAGAGTGTTATGATAGGCCAATAATACAACTAAAGTCGTAGCGAATGCTCGCATTAGCGGATTCATATTGTAATGTTGCACATTTGGAAACCTATGTTTAGTTTTAAAAGTTGGTATTTTGCTTGGGAGTGCAACGCTTCAAATGTTTTTCCATATCTGTCTTTAGAGTTTTCAAAACTGGCCAACTTTTTCCTCGTGGATAGGTCTCACAGTTACAATTGATTTACTTTTAAATATTGTTAGGGGTAAAAATAAAAACTTAACCATGTATTGATAACCTGAATTATTACAGCAACAAGTTTTTAAGTCACAGTTGTCATGTAAAAAATCCTACTTTTAATAATTTTTAAACAAAAATTACATTATACAGACTTCAATATAGATTCGAATTTGCTTTCGCAGAATAGACATACAGCAATTCCTACCTATCACTAGTGCGTACCAAAAAGAAATAAATCAATGTAATTTGTACCTATCCTAATAAACCCTATCAGGAATGAGGTGAGTAATAAATAACGGCTATTACTAGACAGCTCTTACACTGGCGCAGTCTATTGCGTTGTTATTACAGCGTCATCTCCCTTGTGCATTCGCTGAGGTGGTCGTAAATTTTCGGGCGATGGTTGTGAAGTCGTAACGCAATAACACTAGTGACCATGCCGATACCGACAAAAACTTTACTTAATGAGAGTTACGTAAACATTACACATTATTCTGGAATCGTTTCTAGAGTTCGCTGTATACTGTCACTTGAGCGTTTGTTTACACTCTGCTCGACTCAGTTTCGATGTTAATGACTGGTAATATTAAGTTGTGTTGTGACGAGGCTTTTCTTTAGCTAAGTACTGTACTTGTATTGACACACTTATAAGAGTCTAAGCTAACTTTCTCAAGTGTATTTTAGAGTGTAGTGTATTTTACAATTCAAGATGTTATTTTATGTTATTAATTATCTTTGATAATTAATAGCGTAATTAATAACATGCGTTAATAAACTCAGCCCCTTGTATTCGGGTTGTAAAGAGTTCAGAGAAAAAAATGTCTTGCAGCTTATATCCAAAGAATTCTCCCTTGTGCGGGATTTGTACACGTATAAAAATATTGTTGTGGTTTATATCGAATCATGCCATAAAATTTAAAAGTATCAAAATTAATAAGCGATAACATAAAAATAACAATTATCACAAAGCCGTTCTTGATATGATATCGGTCGATATTGACGAATTTATTTTATTGCCCACCCGTTTCGTTAATGCGATTGCAGTTGTACCCGACAATTAAATTCACTAATAACGTATCGTACTTTCTACCGCTACACACTTCAATTAGTTTTATCTTTATATAATTACGATATTATCATTTGTTATTGTGGGATTGTACTGCATCACATGTGTTTAAATTATTCAAATAAATATTAAATAAAGAATTAATTTAATGGCCCCTTCGTTAAACGCGGGTCGGTAACGCATCGTTTAATTTTTCAGTGATCATTAATAAAAAATATAAATCATCACTTTGTTACATCACTTTGTTGATATGTGTATATGAAAACTGACATGGTGTGAAATGCTTCTACACTATATTTATAAAGTATAAATCAAAATTATTTAACGATGAAACCGCTATAAATCTAAATATATTTACGGTAAATTTTTATGACAGCCATTAAATTTACTGCAATACAGATTAAATCAAACACGAATCTTAATCATATCCAGTTAGTTCTATAAACAATTTACACGACAGAGCTCACTTAGTAACCTATTTAATTAACTTATGTAGTCTGTAACCGGTGCTTACACAGGAATGAAATATACGAGAATGTTACGTAACCGAGCGTCCTGTAATTACAGCCTCCAGCAAACGGAGCAGCTTGCAAACCAGAATGCCTTAACCCACTAATCATTTATCTTCATAAGTGTACAAACTCCGCATTAGATCTAAATAATACACTACAATTAACCAGTTCAACCGGTGTCAATTCCCGCTGCTTCAGGCTTTACATATGAGCTACTGTAATCTTTGACTCGTATAATTATAATTCAAATTAGACCTTAAAAGTGTTACATTAGTTTTAAATTAGGCTGCGAGACTCCGCTAACTTAGTCCCGTAAAACTAGTTGGTTGCATTAACTTTAAAACGAATACTCTTACTTTCCTATCGGAGCTTGTAATAACATATCGGGACGCTCTATTCAGTGGCTGGTGATACATCAATTATAATCTTTACATGTGCCAAGCGCTATCAGGAAATGCATCTCGACAAGATATTTGCTCCATCCCTTCCGGTGGCTGTTCTGTAGAATTGTATGCTGTCGTATACACGTGTAGTCAATGGTACCTATGAGATAAATGACAAAATCAATTGTTTTTATGTCGAGAAAGGGAAACTGATAACGGAACAGAAAGATCTAATTTTTGAGAAATCTTAGTTTTGTGCCAAAATTTAAATGCACAATTCAGAGGTTTTTTTTCAGTTTAGAGATTTCGCATAAGGTTAAAACATGCCAATGAACTTAGTATTCGGTTTTAATGATTTTTAAGTAAACAATCCTGTACTTCGAGCAGTAATTCTGAAGGGATTATGACAGGAAACTGGCGATAAGAACAACTTAAAAAAAATACCTTCTTGGACCAACTTAAGTAACCACATCTTAGCCGCCATGTCATTTCCATTAAGAGAATAAACCCAACTCAAACCCGCTTTTAAGTTGCACTTGTTACTTAAGAACAGTGCTTTACTGCCATCAAAATAATTTTGCGAAAAGTTTACAACTCAACGAAGCGTTTATTCCCACGCGTGATTTTACAATTAATGTTTTGAATTTAGCAAGAAAAGAAATCTTGACAAACATCAATTCTGTAAAAGTATATACAAGCCCTCTTAGAGCTAGTCGAGTCGACTCATGCCTAAGTTTCTTTCAGCGTAACACATGATTTGATATTTTAGACCCATATTGGGAATAGTAGTATGCACAGATTGGACCCGAGACTAATGTTGGGCTGCTTACATCTTCTGTGCTGTTGAAACAAATCAATATGTAACAATAGCACTTTGAGCGCAGGCTGCAGCAGAACCCCCAACTTCTGGCAGAATCAATCCAATCAATTCAATTCAAATTTAGTATATTTTGTGCTACTTTATAATGTCATATTAAATACCTTATATAAGTATATATTCCCCAGGAGGGTTGGCGTCAGGCAGGCGGCTGGCCGTAAAACTATAGCCAAGCTATAGCCATTTGCAGTATCGACTACATAAGAATCCAGGATACATGGAAGAGTAATACATACTGTGCTGACCCTATGCAAGTGGGAAAAGGGCAGGGAGATGATGATCGGAAACAGTAGGAAGTAATCAAAAGATAGAAGAACATAATTTTGCTTTATATCATAGATTTCCCCATACATAGGAAAATTCGTAGTCCACGATCATCTATGCGTAGATGTATGGATGTAGGAGAAGCGAGAAAGTGTGCCGGGATCTGCGTTATAGGCGTGAGTGTAATGTTAACATAGACTTCTGCCAAGAATCGCCACAAAGATCGACGCCTTCATGATATGAACTTCTGCAACCTTGACCAGACGCGGTATCCGGGTGTGTTAGCAATTCAAGAACATTCTAGCGATATAGTGTTACTTTTTCAGAAATCGATTATTACAATTACGAAAAGTACCACTGTATAAAATCTTGGTTAGATTAGATATTATTACCAAGGCTGGCCGTAATTTGCGTTAATAGTACTTTACATTGTGTTATTACAGCAGAGGTGGCAACCTCCCTTCTTTTTTATTGTAATTTTGTTCAGATTAGCTCACCGTATTTTGAGATAATTCTAAATATTTACTAAACGTGGTAAGATCCGTTAAATTAGCTTAATTTCAATGTCGAGTATTCGCGTAAATAAAAATAAATTATTATTTTCATTAATGTACATAAACAATAGTTATCAAATTACGGTCAAGTCTTGTTATTATTCCTGTGGTTCCGTTGCAGTTCTATAATAGCTGAGCCTAGAAATCTATTTGCCCTCAAAATATTCATTTTACGCCACAAATTACCTTGACTCCGTTGAACGGTACGCCAATGACAAATAGTAAAGCTTAAATGCAACCTTTGTGGTCATTGTTTCTTCGAGCCTAAATATCTAGTCTCGTACGCAACAATAGCCCATCTTACGCACCTCCGGGCCTTTAAGTACCAGAAATACGTTATTGGCGTTTATTACTTCCTTACCTTTACATATATAAAACCCAATACTAATTTACGAAGCGGGTTAATGCTGACATCACAGTGGACGATTTAGCAAACTCTAAACATTCGCAAGTACGAATTTAATAAATACGAAGCAATACGTTATCATGCCACTTAGAATATATTAGTTCGTATATCATTTAAGAAAACGATGGTGGAACGTATGATTGATTGTGAGTGCTCTTAAAACGTTGCGAGTGGCCGGGGGGTCTGGCCCACCTCGGCGCGAGTTTGTCTACGTCAGTGCGACTCGCTTGTAGTTTATAGTACTGTCGATACATTTTAGTGTTCTAGATGTTTGTTCGGTGACGGCAAACATTGATCCGATGCAATGTATAGATTCGAAATATCAATATTGTGTTAGTGGCACGCGCTGCACACTAGCGCCAACGCCCCAATGAATACTACGCCGGTGAACTAGACAAACGTTGATAAACTTGACAAATACGATAAATAGAGTTGATTTTAAAGACAAAATCACACTTTTTTATTTATATTCGACGTAAGCAAAAACTTAATATTAATAATATTATTAACAATGAGAAATTGATTATACCACTATGATTAACAGTAAAACTGTAAATATTTCTTAAATTACTTTAAGAAATATAACCTAGAAACAAGCAGCTTACCTTTTTTATAGAAGGAGATGGCAAATCAGCCAACGGTAACCTAAGTGAACGCTATCCATTGGTACTTGCAACAATCATTTGCGGGTTGCAGATGCGTTGCCTGCCTATTATAGACCGAGGATGAGAGACAGAAAAATGGTTATGGAGATTGAACCTGATGCTAAAGAGAGATCATTCAATACGCATGTATGTTTTGTCGGCCTTTAAACAATGAAGTATTTTCTCTGTCTTTAATTCCGAGTTATAAGTAACACTAATAAAGTAATGTACCACATGATTTATAACTTCCAGGTATTGGTGTATCTCGAGAATCAAAAGCTATATACGAGTATGTATGAAGACAGAGTATGGTGAAAGAAAATCTATATTGGTCATAAAAAGTTCTATTCTTCGTCGCTTGAAGATTCCAAACAGCTTGGGAACTAAGTGAAATCTATCTTTGTACACAATACCGTTGAATTTTTGCGATATCTCGCGAGCTTTCACTCGCCTCGTGTTATAATTTGCCCGCCGTTTTCATTCACATGTCAAATGTACTTGATTTGATGATCCCTGATCTGCTTTGCTAGTAAACAAACTTTCACATTGTCCTATAATTATGGCTCACGACATTGTCGTGGATTAGGATCGAACCTCTCTATTATAGCTATTAATTTATTAATTTATTTATTTATTTATTTCTGCATGGAAGACCCACAGCTCAATCTACAGGAATACAACAATACAACCTAGTTA
>DWLR01001499.1:0-18057 GCA_018246295.1 Papilio alexanor hazarajatica
TATATATATATATATAATTAAAAGTAAAAATTAAAAGTATTTTTGGTGTATACCGTTCAGGCTGCGACGTGTTCGAGATCGTGATAACGCGCAACTATAACGAGAACACGTTCAAGGACGACATGAAGCGCCTCTATAACCAGCTCGGCGTGGACGGCAAGCCGACGGTTTTCCTCTTCACAGCAGCACAGGTATATGCCACCAGATAATCTTCTTCGTGATACAGACAGCACGCTACCGCATAATAAAACCAAAGACTACTGTTTGCGTCAATCCTTATTTATAGAATATAACTATGATGTACGAAATTAGACTGGAGTGTGTAATTTGTAATGACTATTTTTCTGTCCTTTGGTCTCATTAAATGATTAACTCGTCTAGATATTGGAGGAGGGTTTCTTGGAGTTCATCAACAACATTCTAATGATTGGCATGATCCCCGCGCTATTCGGCGACGACGAGAAGGACGCCATCATCAACGCGCTGCGCAACGAGAGCAATGAGGCTGGATACGGGGTCGGAAAGTTAGTGTCACAGATAGCCTTAGAAACTAGTCGGTTTATACTTATCGAAGATATATTTATTTTATGACAAACTTATTTGTAGACTTCATTCAGTCAACAAATACATTCGTCATAAAATAACCTAAAGAATTTTTCACCAGAACAAATGTTTTGAAATATAGATTAATAAAATATGCATACATGCTTGACAATTAAGGATTCCCTTATTACTAGATTTCTTCAGCAAGTCACCAATTTTTTTTATCTTTATTTAAAACCCCAACACACTTGATTTAAAAGCTGACGATACTAGTTGAGTAGCTTACGGACTAAAACAAAGCTTGTGTTCCCAGAGACGCGGTTTGGAACTACTTCTGCAGCAAGTGCCTGCAGAACCTGCACGTGGTACTGTCGATGTCGCCCAGCGGCGACGTGCTGCGCAACCGCTGCCGCAGCTTCCCCGGCCTCGTCAACAACACCACCATCGACTGGCAGTTCCCGTGGCCCAAGCAGGCGCTGCTGGCCGTCGCTAATGTATTCCTAGCTGATGTAAGTCTTAGACAAATAGAATTTGTTTGTAAAAATACAAAATTATTGAATGATAGTATTTTAACCCTTGTAAAGAATTGTTTCCTGATTAAAGTTTCAATAATATTTTTTTCCACTTGGCTTCTATATTTTCTTATATTTTGTTATTCATATATTGCTGCTTGTGTCTATTTACGATTTATTTACACATCTTAATAATCCGAAATCTACAGCTTCCTACATCAATTCACTGGCGGACTTTTCTTACACAATTCTTACCAACGTACACGGTCCTCCGCTTTAGATATCGAACCACCGAGATCACCGGTTCATCTAAAAGGAGTATGTCCTACATTCTTCTTTCCATACGTGACGTCTTTCTCTTTTTCTCATTCTTCCCACATCAGTTATAATTCGACAGATCTGACCACAACATAGAACTCTCGAATCAAATTGATTAAGAATTAGCAGTAAAATCGAAACATATTTAATGAAGGTCCAAAAAATTCCGGACGAGTTCCGCGGAATCATCGTAGAGCACGTGGTGCACGTCCACCTATCGGTGGCCATGTACTCGGCAGAGTTCCTCGCGCGCCTGCGCAGGAACAATTACGTCACGCCCAAGCATTACATGGACTTTCTTACCAGCTACATCGCGCTGCTCGGCGAGAAGGACGCCTTCATCGTCGCACAGGTGACACTATTTTAAAATTCAACAAATTGTAAATGACACTAATTGTTAAATTAAATACTATGCCTTGCTTGTTCAATGAAATTGTTTCTTTAGTAATGAAATCTCAAACTATCTCCATTACTCGTATTTCATTTAAGATACCAACGGTATACTACCGAAAATTTCCGTGTCATTATTTTTCTACAAATTATGTATGGCACTTGCAAACTGTAATGACTTCATGATTTTTATTTCCTGTGGAAGTTGTTTCCGTATAATGTATAGCACGCGGCTAAAAAGATAACACATCGACCCTGGGAAATAGATTTCGGCTTCGAAGAGCATTATCTCTATATAGTATTGCATTGTGGTTGATGTGCAACATTATACATACATTGCGCCGCATATTATTACTATTATACACACATTGACTATTGTGCATTTACAGTTATTGAATTTTTGTATTCTGATGGCATTTATAATTTTAATAAATAAAGATATTACCATCATTTATTATTTAAAAACATTTAAATACAGTTTGAAATTGCATAATGTTTGTGTAAAGTGAGAAAATATTTTGATCCTAAAATACAATTCCAGAGTAACTATTGACTAACACGTCAAACATAAGTCGTGCCTTCTCTATATTATTGTCTTAATTTTATCTACTGAATTTCAGTGCGAACGTTTAAAAGGCGGCCTATTGAAGATAGAAGAAGCGAACATTCAACTGGAGGACCTGAACGCCAAGCTGGCCGTGCAGAAAGTCATCGTGGCCGAGCAAACGCATGAGTGTGAGATCCTGCTCAAGGAGATATCTACTGGTATATCTTTTGTTCATTTTCTACAAGTCACCATTATTCAATTTTAGTTTGCACCATTTCATATTCTAAACTCGAATATTTTGTTAGATGTTAATCGCTTTTCCACTTACTTTAACGTACTCTTTAACTTATATTAACAAAAAAAAAAGAAAGTCGATCCTATCATCAATAGTCAGTGATGAAAATGACCGGTTTATTTCATTTTAATCACCTGAGTCACATGACCTAAGGTGATTAAAGTGCAATAGTTTTCTATCGAATTTATTTAGTAGATTCAAATCACCTGACTGCGCCGCGATATCTTTTATATTCAGTTGTAGATTTATGTTTTTTTTTTTAAGATTTGCAAAAATAACATAACTTTCTTCCACACGTTCTTTCTTCCACTTATGTTACCTTCTCCCTTATTAGCGTTCTATTCATTTTTATACGTATATTTGCTATTTATCGTATTTGTAACACTTGTCTACTAGCGACGGAGGCGGCGGTGGGCAAGCAGCAAGTGGCGGCGGAGAAGAGCGCGGAGATCTCGCAGCAGAGCGAGGTGATCGCGGAGGAGAAGGCGGAGGCGGAGGAGGCGCTGTCGGCGGCGCTTCCCGCACTCGAGGCGGCGCGCCTCGCGCTCTCCGACCTCGACAAGAACGACATCACCGAGATACGCTCCTTCGCCACGCCGCCCGAGGCCGTACAGGTATATACCTGCACATCACATCTTCATTAGCTTGCTCACTCTTAGATACGCTTAACCCAAGACCTTCAACAGCATAAGTACTCTTAGTTAACTCATAAGTTTATCTAGTAACACTAAAGTTAAATGATTTTCTATTAAAGAATTTTCCTTTAGAATTAAAAGACCCGACTATTTTAGTTTCAATTAGCGAGACTTCTAAGTAAACACAAATGTTTGAACGATAAATTAATTAGTAATCGATGGTCAGGTGGTGTGCGAATGTGTCGTGATCATCCGCGGCATCAAGGACGTGAGCTGGAAGGGAGCCAAGGGCATGATGGCGGACCCCAACTTCCTGCGCAACCTGCAGGAGATGAACTGCGACCTCATCACGCAGGCGCAGGTGAAGGCCGTTAAGGCGCACATGAAGAAGAGCAAGAAGCTCGACACCATGCAGCAGATCAGTAAAGCTGGGTTAGCAGCTACTATACTAAAGTCATCATCAAAAACTCACTACTCCACCCCCAAAGATCACTGCAATTGCCTATTAATAGAGTCCCGCAACTTGACCAAATCATTTTACTACCACATGTAATGACCTGTGATGCCATATTAGTAGTTTTTTTTTTTGGAACCATTAGAACTTTTTTAATTTTTTTTATTCGTGCTTTATTGCTCTACACGAAGACTTGATGCTTTAAGTCATTCTCTACTATCTTTATTTTTAATTAAATATAAAATTATACAGGTATGGTCTTTTGAAGTTTGTGACCGCCGTATTGGGTTACTGCGCAGTCTACAAAGAGGTAAAGCCCAAAAAGGACAAAGTGGAAGCTCTCGAAAAAGAATACACGGAAGCCGTGAACTATTTAGCCTCATTGAACAGAGAGATTGAGCGTCTGCAGAAAACCTTGGATGGTCTGAACCAGAGATACGAGACAGCTATGTTGAGAAGGCAGGAATTGCAAGAGGAGACTGATATAATGATGAGACGGTTGGTGGCGGCCGATAAGCTGATGTCTGGCCTTTCCAGTGAACAGAAGCGATGGACGGAAGACTTGAAGGCGCTACACGTGGAACAATCTAGATTAATTGGCAACTGTTTGCTAGCAGCATCGTTCCTAAGCTACGCTGGGCCGTTTTCCTTCTCCTTCCGACAAACAATGATCTACGAGGACTGGCTCGGGGATGTTAAGGAGCGAGGCATTCCTCTGACGGAGCCGTTCACCATTGAAAAGAATTTGACTAATGAAGTGGAGATTAGTGGGTGCGTAGCACGAAATGTTTCCATCTTTTTAGTTTGTCTTTTATTTCTTTTTATGTCGTCTTATTTATTTTAGGTGGAATTCCGAAGGCTTACCTCCAGACGAACTATCGGTGCAGAACGGCATACTAACCACGCGGGCGTCGCGGTTCCCACTGTGCATCGACCCGCAGACACAGGCCTTGACGTGGATTAAAAGAAAAGAAGCTAAAAACAACCTTAAGGTACATTTTCAAAAGAAAATACTAAATAATAAAAGAAAATAATAAGTTTTAACAAATGTTAAGAAAATGATATGACAATTTCCAGATATTTACAAATTCTTGTCATACTTTAACAAACAACTGTCCGGGTAATTGTTTCAGGTTCTCTCATTCAACGACCCCCAATTTGTCAGGCACTTAGAGATGGCAATTAAGTACGGAATACCGGTGTTGTTCCAAGATGTCAACGAATACATAGACCCCGTGGTAGATAATGTGCTCGAGAAAAATATTAAAGGTGAGGAACAAAAATTAACTTGTAATAAAAATAATTAAGTGTATTAGTGTCTGTTAAACAGATAATTGAGCAAAACATGATATTTGATACCAAAATAAATTTAGAATGTATCTAATATAAAAAGTAATTAAAGAATAATGCAAACAATATAGTACTAACTTTAGTTTCGATTTCGTTGTATCGTATTGTATTTTGTTTTTAATTTCAATCATTTAATTATTCCACACTTTTTATAATATCTCTTAGTGGAGGGCGGGCGGACATTCGTACTTTTGGGCAGCTCGGAGGTGGACTACGATCCCAACTTCCGGCTGTACCTGACCACAAAACTCGCCAACCCGCAGTTCAATCCCGCCGCCTACGCCAAGGCGGTCGTCATCAACTACACCGTCACAGTACAGGTACGTCACCTAAATCTTAAGTATTCACCGTAGAGGTTCGAAAAAGGAGAAAAAAACTATGGTATGTTTGTCCCCAATTTTTTCGTTACGCTTCGTTTCGTTTGCTTGCGACGTTTGGTGGGACCTGCAGTGGACTTCTGAAGGTCGTTGGATCGTTTTAGAAAGGTTTTGAGAACTCGTAACCTTAACTAGATTATTTTAAGCTTTTTTGTCTCACTTCCAGGGATTAGAAGACCAACTCCTCAGCGTGGTGGTACGAGCAGAACGATCAGATTTAGAGGAACAGCGTGAAAGCCTCATTATGGAGACGAGCGCCAACAAGAGTCTCCTGTCGGGTCTAGAAGACTCTCTGCTCAGGGAGCTGGCGACGTCGACCGGCAACATGCTGGACAACGTGGAACTTGTCGATACTCTCGAGAACACCAAGGCTAAAGCTGCGGAGGTAACTTTATCGTTATAAGTCTTATTGAGTCCTCTTATTTATGTCTCAAGCTGTCTCTGGAAAAAAGAGTTCTCACCCCGCAGAAAAGATTTTGAAAACTGGAAAAATATTCGTTTTTGTTGTTTATATTTTTTATTCATGTTTTCATTTTAGGTAATGGAGAAATTGGAACTGGCAGAAATAACCACGAAAGACATAGAGAAACTTCGAGATGGGTACCGACCTGTGGCGAAACGCGGCTCTATTCTCTTCTTCGTTTTGTCAGACATGGCAGTCGTCAACTCTATGTACCAATATTCGCTTTCCTCTTACCTCGACGTAAGTATATTAAAACATTCGTTTTGTTTTTGTTAATTTTATAGAAAAATATCCAAGCAAAAGTCACAAAAGTACATATCCACACATTAAGATACACAACTTCAAATAAGATTTAACTGCATCATATTTATAAGGATTCAAAAATTTCAGGTGTTTTCATTCTCGCTTAGAAAAGCCATGCCCAACGTGATCCTCGCGAAACGTTTAAAGAACATCATCGACACGCTCACCAAGAACGTATATGACTACGGCTGCACTGGTAAGATCTTCGAAACTATTTTTGTCAATATTCAATATTAAAATTCATTAATATCTTTGTAACAAAACAAATCTGGCTGCACTTACGAAAATGCAGACTCTGTCAATTTATTGCAAAATTCAAACCATAGGCACATTAAAGTTTTATAATGTGGTAAAGCATTTTGGCCCAATTCACAAATCTGTTGGCCTTTGTAAGAAATTATACAAAATTGCAGGTATTTTCGAGCGCCACAAGCTGTTGTTTTCGTTCCAAATGAACATCAAACTCGAGCAGAACGAGGGAAACGTGAGTCAGGCTCAGCTCGACTTCTTCATCAAGGGTAACGTCGCCCTAGAGAAATCCGCCACGGCCTGCCCGGCCACTTGGATACCTACACAGGTGCCCATATTTCTATTTCTTTTGTATATTTTTCAATATCTCTTAGGTTTATTGATTTTTTATATATTGTTCTTTGTAACGATAGCGATTCGGAGAACGTTAGTTCATCTATGTATTTAGCTAATGAATTGTGAATCTTTTTGAGTTAAAAACACATATTCAACATTGTTACATAATGAATTGTTTATTTTTCATATATAATATTCATACCTCACGATAAATATTAATCGACCTTTGGTAAGAGACAATCGCAAATATGTCCAATATTGATCACCTCGTACTGTAACTAAACTTAACTGTTGTAGGGATGGCAAGACATAATGAAACTAAGCACCGACTTCTCGGAAGTGTTCCAAATGCTGCCAGACCACATTCGCGCCAAAGTTGAGGAGTGGCGAGAGGTAACTGATTAATACAATGTTGCTTTTGTTGGGGTACATTTCTGTAAACTCGGAGGTGTCCAATTCGACCAGGATTCGTTTAACGAAGTTCTTGATATAAGACAGAAAACATTCTCCTTAGGTTGTCTTAATACAATTATGATATGAAATGATGATGATGATGATGAGTTAAAGAAGGCGGGAAACGTTTTGTTTTTAAGAAGTTTTAGTGCTTTCTCGAAAAACACGAAACATAAATGGATGTTCCTAAGATTATTATTTATCGTAAGCAAAATTAAATCTGTTGGAAATACCCGCAGTGGTTCGACAGCGACACTCCGGAGACAAACGAGATCCCGAACGGGTACCGCGAGCTGCTGAAGCCGTTCGAGCTCCTGATGCTGCTGCGCTGCTTCCGCGTGGACCGCATCTACCTCGCGCTCACCGACTACATCACGGCCACGCTCGGCGAGGAGTACATCACGCCGCCAGTCATCAGGTGCGCCCTTCACAGACTGACTGGTCCGGCTTGACTGGGTCAGGGGCACGATCTGGTAGGAAACTAGCAGGACGCAGTACTCGAGGTTTTGTCTGATGAGTAAGATGCCAAAAGGGTACCGCAGAATCGAATTGGAATCGCAGATTCTTGTTTAAGAAATACTTACAAAATATTTCTTCATGTAACACATGACAAATTTAAGTTCAGTCGAAAATTAATTGACAGCCGAAGTGTAAATAATTGAATAATATAGTATTTTGTCGCAGTCTCGACATGATATTCGAGCAGACGACGCCTTTCACGCCGGTGGTGTTCATCCTGAGCCCTGGCTCGGACCCAACTGCCGACCTCATGAAGCTGGCCGACCGTTGCGGCTTCGGCGGCGGCAAGTTCAAGTACCTCTCCCTCGGACAGGGACAGGAGGGCGTAAGTTACACAGACCCTGCAAACTTATAATTATTTATTTAATTTTAATAATTGTAGTAATTATTTTGTAATGTGTTTGTTATAACTGTTAATAATAATCGCTAAGAATTTATTACATTTATTAATAATTTAATATTGTAAAATATTCTTTAATGATTTTTATATTTTTACACGTTTTAAATTATAAAATATTTTTTATTAATTTAAATAATAATAATAATTAAGTAATAAATATTTACAATACTATATACATAATAAATATTAACTACACATAGTCTAAGTATACCTTATAGCTGTAGGTCTTGTAGCAGCTCGATATTGTTCATTTCAGTGGCAATAGAGCCTCTTAACGGCTTGAAGTTTAATAATATTTATTGTTTATTTTATAATGTTTTGTAATTATCATACAGGCAGCACTGGCTCTTCTAGAAGGTGCGATATCGCACGGACAGTGGCTGATCCTACAGAACTGCCACCTGCTGGTGTCGTTCCTGCGCGAGTTGGAGAAGCAGCTGGAGATGCTGACGAAACCCCACCCAGAGTACCGACTGTGGCTCACCACAGACCCCACGCCCACCTTTCCCATAGGGATACTACAGAGATCGCTTAAAGGTAAGTCGGTAAGCTGTCCAACGTAATACTAAATTTATGACCACTAATTAACTTCCAAAAAACTATGCTTTTAAATTAATAATTTGATACTCATCGACAAAATCCTGGTAATATCCATGTATTCTAATATTTAAGATAGATAAACATGTTACATTATGGTGATTACACTGTTTCAAGATACAAATTGTTAATACGCTTATTAACAAAACACACAGAAAGCGGAAGCGAGGCGCGCGCGGGTCGGGTACGAGCTAGAAAACCGCGCCCGACCCCACGTCTATAAACACATAGAATAAGGCCCGCCGAACATCCGCCGGGATATACAGTAGATTTTATAGCTGCAATTTATTATTCATTTCAGTGGTAACAGAGCCACCCAACGGTTTGAAACTAAACCTCCGCAACACGTACTTCAAGATGCGTCCGCACGCCTTGGAGGAGTGCTCGCATCCGCAGTTCAAAAAGCTCGTCTACGTGTTGGCGTTCTTCCACGCTGTCGTTCAAGTAATTATTGCTTCAATTCCTTTATATTTCTAACCGACCACGACCCTATGGTAGTTTTAATTCCAAAAGTAAGCTGTAATTGATTAATAGAGTTTTCAGATTTGTTCATAAGCCTTTTTTTCTAGAATTCAGCATTATGTCAAACCTAACATCATTTTTAACTATGTAGGTCGACTGTGTGACGCAATATTATGATATTTAAGACTACCATAACAATATACCAAACAGGCGAAGAAAAGATTTTGAATGTCGATCACGCGTGGTGAAATTGTTTTATTAGACTTTGATGACCTGGGTGATATCACCTAGCTAGATGAGCAAAGTTGAATACTTCTATTCTACTTTAATCATCTGAAATTTAAATAACCTGAATCACGTGACCTGGGTTATTTAAGTGGAATAGTTGTCTATCAAATGTATTTAGTGGATTCTAACGTCCTGAGTGCGCTGGGATCAATCAATTTCTTTCAGTTGTTAATTTGTTTTTTAAAACCAGATTTTCAAAAATAAAAATATTATACTTTTCAATTCTACTTACGCCTGCCTTTATAGCGTTTTATTAATTTTTATACGTATTTTTGCTATTCGATATTGTCAAAAAGGAAACAGAAGTTAAGTTACATATCATTTGAAAAATTTGCAATATGTATGTATGTTTTTGTTAACGTGTTATTTAATTATTAATCCTTTGACGGTTTAGTTATACTAACCCCAAATCAAGTTTTCCATGTTTTGCAACTCTAAGGTATTAAATATTTTAAAATTTAATAATAAACATGTTAACCAAGTTGATAACGAAATAAAAAAAATATATATTTTTTATTCCACTTTGATCGCCCAGGTCATGTGGCTCAGGTGATTTAAATTTCAGATGATTAAATTGGAATAATAAGTGATTTCACCTAGAATTAAATAAAAAAAATATAATAATATTTATATAATAAAATATGCGCATAAGACTAATTTGTTTTTAGAAAACCCGAAATAATCTTTAATTACAAATCACAAAAATTTTATTGTTAATGATGACAGGAGCGTCGCAAATACGACAAGATCGGGTGGAACATATCGTACGACTTCAGCGAGTCGGACTTCGTGGTGTGCATGCAGATCCTGCAGTGCTACCTCGACCGCAGCACCGGCGCCGTGCCCTGGGCCACGCTCAAGTACCTCTTCGGAGAGGTATCGCACCCTACCCAACCCTACCTACAATAAGTTCAGTGTTACTGCAGTCGAAAAAAATACCAATCAAGACAAAAAAGAAACTACGAGTTTGCATAAATAGCCTATAAGTGTAAGATGCGGACTGCAAAAATTTGGTTATGGATTCCGTAAGACATGTCCTAGAACAATCTTAAACAAACTTGATTGAAATCTTAACCTTTATTGGTTAAAAAGAATGTAAATTTTAATTAAAAAAAATTACGTTTAGAGAAAGTGAAGGGAATCGTCGGCAATTTATTGCGATCTGTCTTGACTTCTCAGTCCAGTATAAGGTATATGAGGATCGTGCCACAAGGAAGTCCATAGTTTCTGCCTACCCCTATGGATATCCATTTCTGTGATTTGCGCTTTACCTATCTATTTGTCTTGATACAACTTGTCCGCAGGTGATGTACGGCGGGCGAGTGATAGACGACTTCGACCGCCGCGTGGTCGGCACCTACATGGACGAGTACATGGGCGAGTTCCTCTTCGACAAGTTCCAGCCCTTCCACTTCTACCGCGACGACGTCTTCGACTACTCCATACCGCCGGACGGCGAGCGCGAGGAGTATATCGGTCAGTTGCTGTGTACAGCTAATGGCAAGCTAATGCCAGCATTCTCTTGGTTCTTCGTCAGCTTTACCAAGAAAATGCTGGAATTTAATATCTGTATCAAGGTGCAACGTAAAACAATTCTATGTTTATCATCTCATAAAATATTGACATTTTACCAAAATAGATGGCCTTCGATTTTGAGTTAGAAGCGATTTCGTTAGCTCGTTTGTTCTATCTTTCGCTACTTTTATGTTATCTATTTACCTTATCTTGGCGTCTATCAAATAAGGAGCTTATAATTTATAAAACTACTTTATAAATTATTACCTTAAATTTATAAGCTGTTATCGAAAATTTCCATAATAGAATCAACCAGTGCCACCAACTACGAACACTAACCAACACTGGCATATATATGTACAGTCGACTTAAGACATTAACCAACTATACTTTCTCATTTTTAAATCAGAACTATTTTACTTTCAAATGAAATAAAAACATTTGTACGTCTAACTTATTTTAGGTGTTTTATTTTTAAAAAAAATCGCCTCTTATTAGGACAGCCTTTAATTATGTTATTTCTTTATTCACACACGTGTGTTGATCAGAGTTCGTGGACACGCTGCCCCTGGCGAACACGCCGGAGGTGTTCGGGCTGCACCCCAACGCGGAGATCGGCTACTTCAGCCAGGCCGTGCGCGACATGTGGGCGCACCTCATCGAGCTGCAGCCGCAGACCAGTCAGTGTTATCTCTTGTTACACAGGTCATGATATAGGAGGTATTTGTACAACTAAGATATCGCAAATGAAATAACATCGAATCATAGTCAATCGAAAAGACATGGCTGTTGTCTAGACATGCACATATCAAGCCACATTCTATATCAAGTATGAGTTTTTTTTTAGTTATTTATTTGTTTTAATATCATTAATGTGTTTAATATGTTTTTGTGCTGCCAGTCACAAAGCGAGATTGTAAGTATTGTGAATTATTCATATGTTTTAATTAGAATATACAATTAATTAGTAATTTTATTGGATGCGATTTTAATTTTTAATCTTTTTCCATGCTGCAAGTGAGAACTGAAGGTAACAGAATTATATTTTGTACAAAACTCAATTTGTTCGTTTCATTGGTGACAGCCCTAATGTGTGCCATCATGTTAATGACGTAATCAGTCAGCAGTTTTCAAATGTTTATGGTATTCATTTTATTTGTATATTTGCAGGTGAGAGCGGCGGCGCGATGAGCCGCGAGGACTTCATCGACAGCATCGCGGTGGACGTGCTGGCTAAGCTGCCGCCGCAGTACGAGGTGTGGCGCGTGCGCAAGCAGTTCGAGATGAACATCACGCCCGCAGTCGTCGTGTTGCTGCAGGAGCTGGAAAGGTGGAAGTCCTCTACTGATTACATTTATGAGTACACCAAAAAAATTTGCTTAGCTTTTTTATGACAGATCCCCATGTGCTAAATTTGAATGACATACATTACTGTACACTTTATTATATAATTAAATAATAATAATAATAATAAATATAAAAATTAATTACACTGTAATTAATTTTTCTCTGCGGATTCATCTTCTAAATTTGTGCTGATAATAGCACAGATTATAGGTGTAGCGGTTTTGTACCACGGGACCATTACTGGTACAGTGCAAACTTGTTTGACAGAGGTTACAGTTGACCGTTAATAAAACAACGTTAAATTGTTGAACACAACGTTTAACCGTTAATGGTACAGGGTTAACTGGTTGGTTACCTGTTTAACCGTTAATAGCACAATGTTAACTTGTCGTCCGCAGGTTCAACCGTCTGATCGGCAAGATGCACAGCACCCTGTCGCTGCTGCGGAAGGCCCTAGCAGGCGAGATCGGCATGGACGCGGTGCTGGACAACGTCGCCTCCAGCCTGTTCAACGGGCAGCTGCCGCACGTGTGGCGCGCGCTCGCCCCCGCCACCTGCAAGGGCCTCGGCGGCTGGATGGACCACTTCATGGAGCGCACCACGCAGTATACCAACTGGGTGAATATTCCTCGTGCTTGTATTACTGGTTAACAATAAATAAGCAGTTCCACTGACTTTAAGTAGCCGCTATTGCTAATATACGAATACATAAAAGCAAATGTGAGTTTGAGATATACTTAAATAGAAATCAGAAGCGTTAAAATAAGGGATTTGATGTTCGCGTCGGTTCTTATGGGGTCGTGATACTTAAATGGCTTATTCATGCAACAATTATTGATTATACCGTTTTTTTTTTTAATTATGAGTCTTAATTTTATTTCTGTGGTATAGTTCTGTCTTTATTTTATATATTTGTGTCAACATAAAATGACTTTACTTCGAAATAATTCGGTAGATGAAGAATATAGGTTGATAGAATGAGTGAGGGTAATAGAAGTGTTTGTGTACCAGGCGACGATGGAGGAGCCGTTAGTGATGTGGCTGTCGGGGCTGCACGTGCCCGAGTCGTACCTCATCGCGCACGTGCAGACGGCGTGCCGCGCGCGCGTGTGGCCGCTCGACCGCTCCACGCAGTACACGCGCGTCACCTCCTACACCGCCATCGCCGACATCGAGCAGCGGCCAGACTCCGTTAGTACACAGTCCTATTTACATATGGTTTTAACTACCCAAAAACGCATTTAAAAGTACAATAATTTACGCTCTATTAATCTTCGCTCTAATAAGGTCAAGACCTATTTCTATAGTTTTCGTTAATTCGGCTTGGAGTTCGCTCTTATTTTAATCAAAACGGAATCCAAAAATAATTTAAAGTAACACATATACATAATACAATGAAGGGATACAAATATGTACATGAGACCTAATATTTTTATGTAGTCATTAATTTCTATTTAAAATCGTACAATTTCTAGGACCTACGTTTATACATAGGATTAGTTCTCGGTCTTAATGATGGCTATTGCTTTTTTTGGTATTGCAATCGATTGTTGAAAATTTTATAACGTATTTGCAGGGTTGCTACATTCGCGGTCTATATTTGGAAGGTGCCCGTTGGGACCTGGAGGACGGCTGCCTGAGGCGCTCGCACCCCAAGGTGTTAGTGACGGAGCTGCCCATCATGCATGTCATACCCATAGAGTCGCACAAGGTCAAGCTGCAGGTGAGGAACTGGCACATCATTAGATTTGGCCTTATCATTACAGTTCCTCAAAATGGTCTGCCTGTCATGACGAACTGTTTCACTGATCTTGTTCAGATTTGTTGAGGTTTGAGTACATCATCATTCTTTTTATGTATTCAAAATAACCAAGTTATATAATACCAGGTAAGCGGCTAAGAAACACGTAAATGTTAAATGTGAATTTTTCAATCAATCGATGAAATTGTTAACTTGTTTTTTTTTTTTAATTCATTATTATTTTATGATATCATTACATTGACAGACATTGTTCCTTTACAAATTCTATAAGTATTTTGGCACTTAGAGGTCGATAAAAATGAAAGTAAATAATTCAGTTTTATATATAAATAGATATGAATACGTCAAGTTAATATTGCATAAAGTGTTGAAAGCAACCACAAGGTTTTATTTACAATAGTTCCAAAGTAGACAAGGTCATTTCCTTTAATGAGTCGAAGCGGTCAAGTGAACTCATCTTTAATAAAAATAGTACTTGATATCTATCAACAATCAGTGTTTACACTCATAAATAAATATACAATGTTGCCAAATTAGGGCTTTTAGCACCAAATTTAGGGAGAAAATATGCAAATAGTCAAAAATGCTGTTTTGAGGCCTAAAAAAATTTGGGCTATTTTAGGGCATAAATAACTGACCCTAAAGACTCATCCGATTGGACCTAGCGTAATAAGTGACTGAGGATTGTTTTTCTTTTCTCGTCGACAGGCGTTCCTACTTTTGGTTGTAATTACGTCTAAATGCTAATTCATCTCTAATTTATAGCAATGTTCTTTAGGAGTTGGTAACATTTTAAGTCATACATTTTATAATTTAATAACCAAACACTTGACCTCCAAATATTTTAAAGATCACCTTATCGCTTCTATTTTAAAGAGGTTACCTAAGTTTTTTTAACCCTTAAAATCATATTATTAATAGAATACATAAAACACGAAAGATAATATGGTCAAGGTATTTCATGGAGCTTATACCAGTTTTCAATAACTAATCGTATTCGATTTTTTTTTAAATTACTATTATAACTTCGTAGAATACGTTTCGCACGCCGGTGTACACGACATCGCAGCGCCGCAACGCGATGGGCGTGGGCCTGGTGTTCGAGTCGGACCTGTGGACAACCGAGCACATCAGCCACTGGGTGCTGCAGGGAGTATGCCTCATCATGAACACCAACTGAACAAACATTACAAACTTGCATCAAACAATACAGTACAAAAAAACTACATACATTACAGATGTGACCTATCACTCTCACAGAGTGAATATAAGTAAAAATCTTATACCTTTTGTTACATATAAGTCTTTATTTTACACTAGATGTGGCACACTAACTTTCTTGCCTAGTGAGTTCATTCTACTCGGCTCCTACACGTCGTAGCTTGATGTTAAGTAATCTATAGTCTATATTTTTAGTAGTCTATAGCCTTAATCAGAAATTGGGCTATCAAATTAAAAAATATATATTTTTATTCCATTGGTATTCCTCGATAATAGTACAAATACTGTTTCACACAAAATTATGTTTAACACATATTCCTGGTGATCTCCACATACCAATGTGTTACACAATTGAAGATTTATAAAACTCATCAATACTAAAACCAAACACAAATATTTGTTGTCAGATTATAAACTTATTGTTTTAAAAATAAAATAGAATAAATGTTTAAAAATAAAGACTGATTTATTTACATTCTTTTGTTTTATTCAAACTGTATAGTTGTTCAGTTCCGGGTCTTCGCGCTTACTTGTGGCAAACAAAGGTTATAGAAAGATGAACTTAAAAAGTCATTCAACGGCTGCCACTTCACCCAGTCTTTATTCTTCAGATATTCTTTTGACTGTTCTTTGCCAAAATAATGTGGATCCTGCAACAAAACTGCACATTACATAACGAAAGCTAGTGTTTCTAGACAATGCATGAAATTGGACTGATAACCCTTTGTCATGTGTGATTTTATTTTGCCTAATTTTAATAGCAAAACTATTGTTTAGGCCATCTATTGACCCTAAAATAATTTCCCTGTGAGCAATTTATATCTATGTATTTCTACTATGCTAAATACCTTAGTAGTATTGAATTAAGGTTGACAATTAGAAAATGTAATGATTACTTATAGATGTATCTATTATAATAATGTATAAAGTATAATAGATACATCTATATCACATAAATGCATATATTATAACGGCAAAGCTCAAACCCAGTACATCACTGCATACAAATGTGTGGAAAGACTATATGAATGTGTGCTTAGCTATGGATTATTTTTGTTAATATTCATTTCTTTATTTTTTTATTGTTATTTCTCCACTTGCTGTAAATAATATTTTAAATATATGAAATGTGATGTTATATGTATGTTACATGTAACATAGCATTGGATATATTCTGTAATGGTGTTATATTGATGTGAATAAATAAATAAAAATTAATAAAATCACCTGAACCCAAGTGAAACTTACATTTTCATTAAAATAAGATGTTTCATTTTTATTTTAAATAAATAAAATATAGTTGTAAACATTATTTAACACTTATTTCTCATAGTTGCCATGACAATATATTACACTCTGGAGGCAAATATGAATGTAATTATCTCACTCTTCAAAAATGGCCAAAACCTTTATACTATAGGTCACCACGAAACTGACATATATATGCACAAAACACATGACACTCCTGGGTCAGTTGCATAATCACTTTATTCATAAAACAAAATAATCAAAATATTACCACTAATAATAGGCTGCTGTTCCTTCCAGACACTGTTATTCCCATGACACCTTTTGATGAACAGTCCACATCTCCTCCCATCATAATAGGGATTCCAAATTTCGTAAAGTGTAGCTTCAAACATTCTGTTATCTTCTCCAACTCATCACCTATATTAACATGAACAATTTTGCATGGAACATCATACAGCTTGTCAATAACAAGGCATACCTAAAAAATTCTAGTTGTTTGAATTTTATTTTAAACAGAAAATGTTATAATTTCTGCATATCTAAAGGTTTTCGAACATTTCTTCAAATGTGAAAATCAAATAAGGTAAAATATTGAAATGATTCGTACAACTGTTTTGAATTATTCTCTCTCCCTAGCTATTTATCTCATATGGCAAGGGCAGCGTTCGCGATTATTAGAATATATAGCGATATTTAAAATGAAATGTATAAACTTATTACCTCAAAACTACCAATCCACTGTCGTGATCCCAGAAAACTTTTAGGTTTATCTTCTAATTCAACTAGGATTTCTTGAATTTCTCTAATGGACGGTACCCTTTTTATATCGTTATAATTATGATTTAACCAGGAGCATAGTGTTTGTAATGTTCTGTACCCACATCCCCAGCCCTGAAAAACAAAAATTCGATTATTTTCCTAACCTCACATACATTTCCTTTAAAACAGAATGGGCTTAAATAGTAGAACATAGTTACCCTATCGTCGAAACCATCACATCCATAATGATAGTAATGGTAACTGCCTTGCACTAAATAACAGACTTTATCTGAATCCAATGGCAAAATATCATGGACATTTGTCAACAACTCTGTTGATGTTGTCATTTTTTTTTTAATTTACTTGACAGCTCGACTCTTGCTTGTAAAAAGCAAAAGCATATTTAGTTGATAATTAAATTATATATCTGGATTTGAAATGTTTGTGATTTTCAATAATTATTAATGTTACAATTTCCAATTATGAATTGTGATTAAGAACACCATTTCGTTTAACTTGGTGAACTGCATTTTAAAGATGGCAACAATCTATCAGTTACCTTTTTTATAGTACAAGGCTAGAAGGGCCACTGGACAGGATATATAATGATCACCACCATCAACATCCGCTCCCGTTATGACGTACGCTAGTCCGGTATTCGCGCACATAGCCCCTAAACAAATACACCGGCTTCAGGTGATCCAGAATAGA
>DWLR01001500.1:0-18056 GCA_018246295.1 Papilio alexanor hazarajatica
ATATATGCAACAAAAACGTATATATTAATATATAAAAAATATATATTAGTTTATACCAAGTAATTATTTTCTAATAGACAGTAGAGCTTGCCCACGTTTACTTAACGACACAGCACTATCTGTAATTAAACAATGCGACTGAACCCCGCCCTCCACAACAACCCAGCAAGAGACGTTTAACACATTCGGGTAATCTCACTAAATCGCCATAATCATGATTCGGGACGAAACTAATTCAATTCCACATTCATTTACTTATTTGAAAATGAGAGCCGCGGTTCAGTTATCAAAGCTCTCTCCCTCTTTAGGAGAGACCTCTCCCTTCCTCCCGGGAATTAGGACCTGAGGGATCATCTAGATAATCTTTTCACGAATAATCACGGGAACGGCGGCGATACGTCGTTACAATAGTTTTAACAAATATTGCGTAAGGTTTTGATAGTAATTGTTTTTTTTTTTACATTTCGTTTCATTTATGTATATTAATAATTGATATAATCTACCGTTCTATAAACAAAGCCTGTCATTGCTATTACTTTTCACCCAGAGTACCTAATAGATACCGATTGTGATCCAGTTTATTAGGCGTAAAATTTTCAACATTAAAATAGATCGTATATATACAGATCTTGAAAAAATAAATTGGGTGCTCGAGAGATTAGCTTACTCGGATGAAATCCAGTATTTAATGAATTTTATATTTACTTGTATACAATACGTCCTTATTTTTTTGCAGCCTTAAGCTAGAAATTGTGATAATCTTGGCAGATATTAAGAATAAAGATATGTTTCTTTATATGGATTTTTCTTACATGGACCAATTTATATTTTTGGATGATCGACCGAAAATTTGAAGATGTTGATTATTTTAACTTTTTATCTCGTTTCATATATCGTCATTCATCTTTTGTGAAGGATGATTCAGATTTATTGAGTTTATTTTGCTAGCTACGTTGGTATATTAATAGTGGAAGACTTACGGTAGCAGTGGCCGTGTCGCCTCCTCCGCCCGTACTCGTTGTTTTCGCGAAGAATCAATCACGTCAGACTTTACGAAGTCCGATTATACTAATAGCTAATGCACGTGTAGGCGAGACAGAATGACTCGAGGCTAGCTTATCGGTGTCATCTATTACTAATGCCTCATTCAAAATTTCAAGTAAACTTAACAGTAATGCCTCATACAAAATGAGTTTAAGTTATCGCGAGACCATCGGGTGACTTATTATCGCTATTTCAGTCGGTAGCCGCTATTAAGTAACGTAACTAATAGATTTATGTTGGATATTTTATGCGTTTGTGTGCACGGCCAATGATAAATATCATTGTTTAAATCAGTATGGCAGATAGGAAGAGACGGTCGAGGGATATTTTTAGGTTAGGTACGTGGGATCGACTGGGAGTCGGGAGCAGTGGCGTAGATACGACTCTTTGTCGCTGCGCCGTACGCCTGACGTTAACAAATTACAATGGCTGTCAACTTTCTGAAACAATATACCGGTTGGCGTTTAACTTATCTCGGAACTTTTCGTCCCGCGCAGATAAAATGTTGTAATACTAAAATGTCATTATGCTCGGGCCGGGGACCGGCTCTGGCAACTCATAGGAGATAATATTTCACCGGTGAGCCGAGCTCTGAGCAGCGTCGCTATCGTTTCATTCAGCATCGAACTCACTCAGGCGATTTATTACCTTATCTTTGTTATTTTGTTCGAGGTTGATAGGTCAGCTTAAAACTATCTTTCACAAATCCTAATCTAATTATTTTCAATTGTGAGACAAAGGGGTAGCGCACCGATATCTATGTTTTAAATTTTCAGATCTAAGATAGAAGTAATTACCCTCAACTAATTACTATAACTATCTACTTAACTTCGTCTAGGTGTTTCATCCCACTCGAAATATTTTATTCCATGATTTTATTATGAATAAGTTTCCACAACTACTTACCTTATATCTTCTTGCTTCCTACTTACTTAGTTTTTACTTATATAAACTATACCTATGTATCTTCTATCACCAAATTGCCGTAATGTCATTTTATTAATTAAAATCCTAGTAAATATGCACAACATAATCTATGTATGTTTATAGACACGATTTAGTAAAAGACGAATAAGCAAGTATGGTCTAGTAATACTATATTTTAATCTTGTCCTAAATAAACTTGACAGAATGGGGCAGAATGTGAAGTGACGGAAAGGTTATATTTAAAAAAGAACTTTGTGGTTGTCATGAATGACTGATGTCCGTCTAAAATCACTGTCAATTTTTTTTTTGTATAACTCGGTCACAGAGTACATTTGTCGCTATAACATTTTGTGTGTTAACAAATAAAGTAAATTACTTTGTTTTGTGTGAAATAAAGTGTAGTGTACACATAAGCGCACACTTTTCTCATCCCTGATTACAACTACGAAAAATCATCAAAGTGGCATAATCACTGTTCCTACAGTGTAGGCTAACAAGCAGGTTACAAGAGAAACTGTGTAAAGTTTTCGGTTAAAGCCGGCGTTGTTACTTTAAATTGACAAAATATATACGTACATATATATGATTGTTAAGAAATCCGATCAAATACCATTGCAGCTCTTTATACCAACGATATAGAGGCAGTAGCTAATAATTAACCAACATCCCAAGTTCTTAATTAGAGCCCCACCTGCTGCTTGAAACAGCTCGCATGGATAAGGGTTGCTTTGTACCAGATTAGCATTAATTACGTTGGTTTAACGTCTGTCGAAAATTTCGCTGCCAAGTTGAGCCAAGTCTTAGTTTCACGGTCGACTTAAATGGCTTTTGATTTTTATAGCGTTATTCAACCTGCTTCTTTTTCCCCCTTTTAATTCCATTTCACCGTTCTCGCTTCGGTAATTACATTTAAAATAGATATTATTTCTTTTTAAATTGTTTAGTTGCACAAAATGTATGATGATATTAGCTTTGCTAATTTCTCTTCAATAATTTGTTGACCCTCTAGGTTACTAATATTGGAATTTAATTTGGTATATGTATCATAGTCAAGATAATCTGACAAAGCTATGCGAGATTAAATCTTCTTTAAACTTGAGTCGACAAACAACAAAGTCTACTAGTTCACAATCGGTGGGCCGTCTTAAATAACTAATCACATCACTTTTTTATTACTTGTTGGAGAGTGAGGCCAAAAGTGATTTGTCCAAGGCAATCTATCATTCAAGCACTATGGGAATAATTAGTGTCAGCGACGCGCATCCGGACGGAGTGCGCGCCAACAATGAACTCTGTGACGCTTCATTCAAACAAACCATTAATAATTTTGAACGCTAGTTTTTCTAAGACGGATTCACTCTTGTAAATAAATGGTACAGCGGATTTTTAACTACCTACTTACGGAGACATTTTTTTACCGACTCGTTTAATGTCGTCAGTGCGGTTGTGTAACGGCCATTAGTAAATATAAGACACCGGAAAAAGCGGTTACTTATTCGCACATAGAGAGTGAGAGAGACTCGTTTACGCGACTTTACATTAAAGGGTTGCACTGAGAAAGAAAAAATGTCGGCGTTCGGAATATTAAAAATGAAATATGTCATGGAAATGTCCGATGGTTAGTCTCACAAAGCGTACCGTGGAAACCGAGCCGGTGTGAATGAACTGCGCCGCGTTTTATGATATGTTTTAATACGCATTTTAATAAAGCTCGTATTGTTTAGGCTTTCGGAATACATTATGTCCACTTAGTGGACACCGCTTGTATCGTGCTGCCTAAAGTTGTTTCCGTTACTTAAAAGTGTGTCTACTTTATAATAAATGTAACGTGCATCGATGCGAACAGTCTTGAGCCTTACGTACGTGTAATTTTGATACTAAATATTTATCCATATTTTATATACTTTTTTATATTTTTTACTTTATTATTTATCCAAATTGCGGATAAAATTATTTAAGAAATTTATTTGCAAAATGATACGTTAGTAGGGGTACTTCTAGTGACACATAAATTGTACCAAAAGTAAACAAGAATATCGGTAATATGATTGGTATCATTTTTTATACACAACAAATTTTGAGGATCTGTTCAAATATCTGGAATTGCACTCCTATCTGGTTAAGATGATAGTTTTGATTCTCCAGTAGCCTCGAGCCGGAATAACAAATGTAAGAGCGCGCCGAGTCTCTTTAATGGGATCCAACTTATTCTTGCTAAGCGATTCTTAAATCGCTTAGCAAGCGCTTAATAGCTCAAACATCTGCCGAATGGACTAAAAAAGCACAAAGTAGACTCGGAATGCCCTTAAACTGTGACCAGAATAGAGAAAGTGCTGTATACAATGCAGCAGCCGTTGCTTTATGGGCCGGCGCGAATCGTGGACGATCGCGAAATTACTAAGTGTTAATACATCTAAGATTCGTCTGGTGAGTGAGGTGTTTGGGTGCTAGTCTCTCTAAGTGACCATTCAGTAATTCTCTTCTTTTATGCTGCACACTCAGTTATCAGCTACCTCGGAACTGTGGCAATCTTTTTGTCCAAGATCAACAATTAACAAATAAAGCGACTACAAGTTTTTAATAGAAAACTCAACGGGACGGTGTTCACTATAATAAATAGCTACGTTCTTTTCACCAGATGTCGTACGACTTATAGAAGAATCCACGTAATGCGGCTGGTCTATTCCTCGGACGAATTATATATTAGTTCTACTATCTGTTCAGTTTTTGTATCGTTATTAATTTAATGTGGTGAATGATGTCAATCCAAGATCATCAACCCTTCGTAGAATCCTTTCGTTTCGAAAGAAATTCTGAAATGAAACTTCGTAATAATTGAGCATTCACGTTCTCCAAATCAATGAAACGATGTAGCGATTAGCTCTTGCTCTTATTTGACTATCAAATCTTGATAGTCAAATAAGAGCAAGTAGTTTTTTTGTACATTATACAGTCTAGCAAATTAAATATTATTAATAATATCTATAAATCTAAATTTCAAGGTTTTCAAATTAATCTAATATAAATAACACCGACAAAATGTATCCAACCTAATTTTACAGTTAAAGTGATTGCTTGACTATACGGTATTAATTTTCTAGGTTTCATATTTTTACAGATCATCAACTAGTGCGCATCAACAGCTGTGAAAATTTATCTTTGTTCTTAATTCTAATTAATTCACAGCTCTAAATCCTATTAAAATATTCAGTTGCCTGCTAATTGAGAATGGCGCGTTGACAGTACTTAAGATGAGTTTTCGCGCAATATTGACTCTTATTCTTACAAAAATAAATGCTACACGGCAAAGTATGTCATAATTGAAATAAGATTTGAGTGTGTGGAAACCGTTGAATGGTATATGTAACTACACACGTCATTTAACTAGAACCAAAAACTTACATGTCCAAACACACTTACTTAGCATAATAAGTGAGTCTAATTAAAATAACTCGAGATCTGAGGGAATGTGGTGTTCTTTATTTGTTTCGAGGGTTTCGTACAATTTATAATACACAATTTAATGGACGTTTAAAATTTAATAACAAGGATTAAATTATGAAATATAATTCTTGTTTCGAAATTAAGCATATTAAGTATATAAATTATTACAATAGACTTTTTTGCTCCATAAGACCTTCGTGCATGTTTCTGCATTTAATGCAGAATGTTATATTACTTATACTTGGTCTTTGGACCTTTGGGTTTAAGTCATTAGTATTTATATTCTCTATTCTGTTCTATATTTCTTAGTACTAATCTATCTGATGAGTCGATAATTAATGTCAAACAACTTGAAAGTTAAACTATACTACACGATGTTTATTGTAGGTGTCGTTATAATTTGAAGAACAGCTTGCTTATATTCATAGACGTTTCAAAAACGTCATTAACTTTTTTTTTAGCTGACTGGCCCAGAATGTTTGTCGCACGTATGTATGGTCTAAACTCTTAACGGTTAGAACAATTTTGAAGAATTATTATAGATACGTATTCTTCGCAGTAGTCATGAACGATGATATTCACAGTCAATCGGGTTTTCAGATTTTTAAAATGAAATATTATTTGTTAAAAATTATTTCGTACTGTGTCTAGAGTGAAAATCTACTGAACCCTAACTATAAAAAAGACAATAGCTATTAACCTCCTCTCAAATATTTCCCGGGCGTGCCTTTTCTCATAGTAACGAAGCGCCCAGTTCATAATTAGCGCTGTATATTAAATATAATGTGTAAAACGTGATAATAAGGAAGTATAATGTAAGCAAGATCGTTATAATAAAAATAGAGATTTCTTTATGTGTACTACTAAGTGAGAGAGCGTCGTATTAATTGCTTTGCGGCAGCTGTTAGCTCGTATGAAATACAGCGAGTGACGCGGTAGGGGGCCTTAATATGACGCCTGTACAAGACGAACGTACATGCTTTATTGTTGGTATAGTTAAACACAACCATAAGAAGTAGGTTAATTCACCTTATCTTACCCTTGTAGGACAATTAATCAGTTTAAACATTCAACACTAAATTTCAGTGACGCCTCAGTGGTTTGGTGTACGTATTGAACAACCATCGATGTATTCGATTTCATTATAAAAATATTTTTATTTAATTAATCAATGGTGAGTAGTTGAAAGTCTAAAATCTTCTCGTGACTTTTTTATTCCTTTTTAAACTTAGAAGTAACTTTCTACAATGACTAAGTAACTCTAGTAAAGCTTATAGCCTATTATTACTAATCCTAAATACGAATTAATATTACATTATTTTTTTTGCAAATCTATTACATACATGAACAATTAAGAAAATTATACACAAAATACTAATCTATATTGTGCATCAAAAATCATATCGGATGAATCCAATTTCGAGAGAGTCCGTCAAAATAAATATAGAAGATAATCTGTCTAGGTTTTGACATTGAATGTTTGAGCGACGTACAAAATCTATGGGGATTACTTCATAGAGACTTAACCAATTATTTACTGAGCACTATACTTATCTAGTATAAAATATTTAAAGTTATATGACTAATTAAATATACGTTTTTGCATTTTAGACTAGCTTTAAAATACAAAGATAAAGTTGTTCTCGCTAAGTTAATTAAATAACCTCGTTTGTACAAACAATTCGCAAAATTTTGGAGGAAAATAAGGAAAAAACGATGTTTGATAATCACATAACAAAATCACGTTAACGACTTTGTGTGCATCACAAAAAAGTAGTAACCAAAATTATAATTATCATTTTGACTGATCTAAACCTTGTTTGCTTTGTTAGTTGATTTACAAAAAAAAACACGTCTTGTTTAATTTATTTTGTATTATTATAGGTACATATCATTTTATAAATTTTCGATGACGCCGACGCCCAGCGTTTCCTACGTCTCCTTCAACAACCTGCACACCTGGTAACAAAACTTCGAGCGCAGATTGCAGCAGAACCCCAACTTCTGGAAGGATCAATACAAGTTGAATTTATATTAGCGGAGACAATTTTGTGTATTGTGTACTATTTCGAGTGCAATATTTTAATTAATATCATATTATGTACCTTATATAAATATATTCTCGAGGAGTGTTGACGTCAGGTAGGCGGCTGGTCGTAAAAACTATAGCCAAAACGAGTCACAGTATTGACTACAGTAGAGTCCAGATGAGAAGAGTAGTACATACTGTGCTGGCCCTGAGTAGGTGGGAAAAGGACAGGGAGATGAAGATGATATCCATCACCTCCACCTCAGCCTACGATCGTTCACTGCTGGACATAGGCCTCCCCCATTGATCGCATCATTGGGGGGAAAGTGCCATAATAGTTACAATTGGCAGGCGGGTTGGCGGTCGCAGTATGTTCCTCCGTATTAAGAAAAGGACGCTGCTGCCCGTCCTCCCGTGATCTTTACATTCAGAAACAAGACAAACAACAGACATGTTGATGCGCACAAACGTTTGTCCCTTGTGGGAATCGAACCCACGACCTGCGGCGTGTAAGGCAAGTACTTTACCACTGCGCCAACCGATATTTAGAGATATTTTATACCGCAAATACGTATAGGTACTTACACAAAAATAGTACTTATAAGCGATAGATGTCAACGCTTTCTTACAGTGTTCTTTAATTTTATTTGTTTATTTTATTTTCCGTATTTTTTTATCTGTTTTAATTGAATTATTACCTGTCTTAAAAATATCGAGTCATTGTAACTGCACCTAAATAACTATTATATATTTGTAATTTAAATATTAAAAAAATAAAAAGTTTATTTGAAGGTAGAGTCGGCGCAACAGTCACGAACGAGCCGGCCGATTGTTAACAGAGCACGTAACAGTAGAAAGAAGATATAAAACGTATAGAGATATAAAACAACGACGAATCAACATTCGTCGTTGAACTTTTTTTTAAAATATGTATATCTAACTTTTACTAATTTTTTCTATAAGTTTTGGCGTTAATTTTACAAAGAAGAAATGAATATTTTATCGAAGAATATAATACATGTGTTAATATTTCTTAGTAACATTAACATATGAAAGCAGGTTGGATATATTTAACATATGTCTGACTTTAATGACACTCCGGGGACATCCCCATTCCATTTGTATACATATACAAATGGAATGAACATCTCACATTTCAAAATCGTTCCAGCCGCTTAAGCTCCAGGTCATACAGCACAATGGAACAGACAATACATACATATTCTAACAGACGTACATACATACATACCCACGGAAAACATTACCCTCCAGTCGGTAGGGCAATTATAGAACACACACATTTGAATTGCTTCTTTGAATTAAATCCTTTTTAACAACTAATTTAACAGAATTTATTAATGACCGGAGACGTGTAATGGATACTTTAGATTTATTTGATGTCGGCGAAAACGTTTGGTATTTATAGTGTTTATCCACCTTTGAGGGCGAATATCAAAGCAATGAGATTCGGGCAGATTTTTCGGTATCATTGGCGTATTGTACAGAAGCAGCGTTCGCCCGTCGACAGATTTAACGAGTCGAACTAACAACACAGAAATCTTTCACCTGAGTATTTAGCTCTTTGAATAAAAATAAATCTCTCCGGTTCTCGGAATAACAACAGTGTCAAGTCGTCTTAGAGCAAAGATTATATTTGTCATCGCTTCACGCGTTAGGCTCGTTTGCGCGTCGTTCTGGAAAAGATCCCGCTCGACGGCCGCTCCGCCCCGTACGGAGTCTCACAATGAATATAAGATCCATTTCGCTTTTTATATTTAACCAACTAGTGCTTGACCCCGCATAATAAAAATTGACAATAAAGTGACTAAGCTTCAATGCGACAAAGCAAATTCAACATATAAAAAAAATATTTTCTTAATTATTCTTTTTAAATTACAAAATGTTTACCTATAGCAGAGTTCGGCAACAGGCGGACCGCGGTCCGAATCCGGCCTTTCAAATATTAATTTGAATCATATTTTCTTACTAAACGGCCACTAGTTAGTAATAAAATATGATTTAAATTAATATTAAGGTCAATTTAACAATATAAGTGGCGGTCACCGAGTATATATATATATATATAATATCACCCGAGTGACCGCTACCCATAGGCATCTGCAAGAAACATTTGCGAGTTGCAGATGTTTGGCCTACCTTTAATAGACAGAGCAGGGGACGGACAGTTTCCTACTCCCGTCCATCCTATTCCTCATCAAATCCTCCTTCTCTTCCCATCCTTTATTAGAAAAAGACAGGAAAGGGGAGAGGACTAAAATTAGGCGTCCGTCACCTCGCTCATCAGACGAAACGCAGAATGGTACTTGTTCATCTGTGTGGTTCAAGTCGTGGTATTTCACCGGTTGAGCGGGCCATTGGTGCAACAGTTCTTGTTTTTGCGGACTCTACCACTGTTAAAAAGTATCCAGGAATTATCACATTAAACAAATGTTTGTCAAGGCAACACCTAAGCTCCGTGAATGTGCATTTCGTTCCGTCTCAACAACTTAAAATAAACAAAAAAAATTATAAGGGCCAAAGACAGCGGCTAAGTTATTTATAGAGCTGTCATCTCAGCTTAAAGACCTAATGAGCCGTTTCTAATATGGTATGGTAGTTCTCATTTGGATTCCCTGTTTGTTTACGTAATTGCTATCCACACGTCCCCTGAAGTTACCGCTCGATACATATTTTAGTCTCATAAACTTACAACGGGGGGAATATTTCGGTCCGTCTTTTATACAGTTCTAAAATAAGTCGTGCCTCTTCGTTTTTATGTAATTGGTGTGAACCGCTCAAATTGGTTTATTTTTCACTTAAAGCTAATGCCGCTTTAGGTGAGACAAAAACATTATAATACACTTATTTGGTTCGAAATTGTTTTACGAAGATTTAGCTTATTAGACTTTACTTTCATACTTAATTTATCGTTAGCTTAATATGAGGTAGGAGATATATAACGAGGACTCTATTGATAAGCTTTTAATAACAAACCTGCATTCATGTTATCATATGTATATTTATTTTCTATAAGCCTTGTCAAAATTTGACCCCATAAAATATAATTTTTGTGAAACGTTACTTTTTTTTAAATATCATATTACCAAAATTGTTCATTTATAAATTGTAGCTAAAAGGTGTTAATTTGACAAATATCTAAATATAGTGCAACGAAAAACTTTTAACTTGATGTCAGAGCATGCGAAGTTTTAACGAAGGTGCATTTCCGTTATACAAATACGTTGAAGACTTGCATATACGTTTTATTTATAAGTGCTACTTGATTTTATTATACCATAATACAAATGTAAAGTTCTTTGCGCTTATATACAATTTCCACTTGGTACGAACCCCAATAAACGTTAGATGAAATCTAAGTAAGGACTTTGTTAGTGTTGATAAGTTTGTTCAACAAATCATTAGCTAACCTCATTTTCATTTGAATTTAAAAACGTGAGAACATATAAAGTGCTTTCGATGCTTTTAGAGTAGCTAGTATTTACAATTACATGTTTTCACTGCTTTCTTTGACTCCAAAATGCCCTTAAAATATACTCATATTTTAAGGGCATTTTCTTAAATCGACTTTACACACAAAATTCTACAACGTCACACCATCGAAGTGTATTCTATATTCGTTATCGAAGCCTATTCTATGAAAACTTAGAAACTTAGAAAAACTTAGAAAAATAAGAAATCAAAACAGTATTATATTTTCGGAAGTAATTATAAACCACATATAACAAAACTGTTACATGTGTTAATGAAATATTAAAGCGAGGTATTTTGATTGACTTTATCGACGTTATTGAAACACATACAACACATAAAACGGAGAAATATTCGATTTTTTTTCGTATGTTCCTTTTTATATATTTATAAATTTAAATAAGTCTCTATTTATTTAAATTTATCAAGACTAGTAATGAATGTAATAGTGAACAAATTTACATAACGAATTCAAAAATCATCGAGGCATTAAAATAAACAAGTATGGTTCGTTAGCGCGAAACCCTATATGAAACAATATAAGTTGGAAATTTTAATTGTCCAAGCATCGGACGTAAGTAAGTCAAACAATCGCTGGTACGAATTCAGTGGAGAGACGAGAACAACAAGAGCGGAGCTATCAATTCCAATAACTCGAAGTGATATTCGAAACCGCACTGCTCCGCGGTGTGACTGATTTCAGAAATATTTCAACACTAACCTCCCACCTTCAATACCTTTCCCCTCATTTATATTCATTCTGAAATTTTAATTTAATGTTCTTTTATTAAAGCCCTCGACAATATAAAAAAATCATATATTATGTTACATTATCGATTGACACATTGGGAACCATAACCGAAGTACGCAATACCGCAGCTGGAATCGAAACTAGGCCGCGTCTAATATTCCGATCACCTTCCTCTCATCACTTTTTTCCCTATTATGTCTCATCTCTTTGTCTTCTCATTATCTATATACTGACTAAATACGGACTAGTCATGTAACTGGTACTCTTTTGACCGTTACTGATTTTTATAGGTGACGGTGCTTGACTGGACTTGTAAAATAATAACAGATTAAAAATATTTATTGGTTTGATAAATATATCATGAGTTGTATTTTATTCTTTATAAATATTTGCATTACTGACAAAGTATATATTACAATGTTAAGATTTTGCTCAATTAATATTGTGTTCCTTTACTTAAGACGGCCCGAATAATAAATAATTAATAAAAAATAATTATATATTTTTTTTATTTCATTAAAATGTAAGTGATAGGAAATAATGATAATACTAGTATAATAAAATCTTCTCTTCTCCAAAATTAAAGAGCTCATAGAAAATATATAATATATTTTAAGCTTTTTTTGTTAAATTACGGTTGTATAAAATACATAACATTAAAATTTTGCTACGATTACGGATATATTAATATACCTTTATATTCATACAATATTCTCAACCTTTCAATTAAATTAGATTCATAACAGAACAACAAACGAACTCAATGAATATAGAAAGCGGCGGGAGATTAGCTCCTGCCACCTGTCGGCTCACACCGAAGCTCCGCAATTTTTCGGTATTGCCAATGCAAAGTTTCTCGTTAATATGTAAATTAAGAGTTATCTCGTCCGAGGATGAGGAGATTTAGGGTCACTTTCGCATAGTGGTGCGTTTTCATTGGCCAAAAGTATGTTTTTTTCATGATGATGGTGTTTAAATTAAAGAGCACGATCACTGTTCGGATGTGCAGGATCAAAGTTAAAGATTAAACATTTTTTTTGAGAAATAACAGTGAGGATTGGCTTGCCTTATTCCTTTAGTTCCCTACCTAAACACGATCACTACTCTCGATTATTTTGTACGATTTTAACAGAAAGTAGATTAAATGTAAATATACTAAATATAATATGTAACTACTTGAGATATAAAGTCAACGCTTTCATGTAGTAGTCGCGGTTCTTTTCTTTGTTTCTCGGGACAGATCAAATATTTTTTGTAGCAATTAACATTTTTTTCCGCGATTCTGCGATCTCCGTTCTCAACAGTGGGATTAAAGACATTAGTATATATGATGTTATAATAATAAAAATATGTAAAAGTTAGTAAATTAAAAAGGGACGATAGTGTGTATTCGTTCTCTGAGTAGAATAGTACTTCAACACGGGGCTCCGACTGCACGGGAATTAGACTTCACGCTCTGATTCTAGTCAGACCAGTTTAGCGATTTAGCATAATTATTTGATATTATTATTGTTGTGTTTGTTTAACGCGATACTCATACATAAACATATGATTATATTTGAAATTCATTGCTCGTACAGGAGTTAAATTCTTTAATACTGTGCTCAACCACTTAATGGTTTAAAGTAGGCTGTACAGAATTTAACTCTTAACTAATGGAATTAATATGACAAAAGTTATTTTAATGGAACCTCGTATGCTACAGTAAAGGTAAATCAAGCAGTAGCAAGTCCAATATATTTATATACATATTGCATACATACACACCCACATTTACATATTACCTACTTCTTAGACCGCGTATAATACTTAAGTATTATAGTTTGCTTTGTTAAATATTCTATATACTATTGTAGTTATTGTGGGAAAATATCTAGATGCCTTGTTAAGTTTACTATTCATCTCTTCGCTAGGAACATTATTAAATTTAAGAGGTGCTGAAATATTTTAACAATGCAGCTACTCGGTGTTAAATACACATCCAATTAACGTACTACTATTACTTAAGGTTTCATTAGCGAGTTTTTCTTATTCTAATTTTTATAACAACCGCGGCAACTAATGTCAATGGTCCGGTATACACTCAAATTCGACGGTACATGATGTTGATACTCGTACGGTACGGTATGGTTGATTCCCGTTGTCATCAGCACAGATAATGTTGATTGTAAATCTTGATATCATATTGTTTAGGAAAAAGGCAAGTGAAGAATTATTTGATTCACATTTGGAACAGTTACACGGTTATTTTGAAGTTGCACCAACCAACCTCAATTGGCTTCACACAAACCTAACTGATGGATTTTGTCAGCTGGGCTACGGAAATGCCTTCACACACATTCGTGTCTATAAGCTTGGGTATGTCGCAACATTATGTTAAATTCTTTCCATTATATAATTGAGCTCAAAGACTAAAATCCGTTCCACCTCTTTGGGGGACGTAAAAATCGTCTAAGGACCTCACTTTACAAGATATTTGTTGAATACTATAACTGGGACAAAACGTTCCCAAATTAGGCTAGGTATTTAATGGCGCAGCGTATGTACGTGTAAGATACGTTTGTGTTGATCCCCTAGGAAGGCCTAGGTCTATTGTCCAGCAGTAGACATCCATTTGTTGATGATTACATTTTAAGTCAGACAAGTAGAAAATTGATCCACCATTTTAATGCAGAATGTTGAATCGTGAAATTGATACTTTTATGCTGTGCATAGTTTCATTTAGTATAGCTCTATCAATTTGAAATATTATAAATATATATAATTATATAATTCTAACATTTGATAGTGCACAGTTCGATACGACTGAGGACAATTGCCGCTTGACCACACGAAGTCTCAATTAATTTCCATGCGTGCTGTAAGGATTTGTCATAGACACTTATGAGGATTCCCGCACGACCCATCGAGCGAGCCATAATGTGCCAACTAAACGCACCAAGGAGTTCTGCAGTTTATTAAGGAAAAATACTGCTATGAATGAAACATCTTACAATCAGTATAGTACAATTTCTAACAGTGGTAGAGTCCGCAACAAAAACATCTGTTGCACGAATGATCCACTCGACGCATCAACCAATGGCGTCGGTCGGTCACTTTGGTTACCGGATGCTTGTTTGCCACTTTTTCTATAAAAAAAATCAAGATAATCCATTCATGGAAGTGAATTAAAGAACTGAAATACAACTCAATATATCGACAGTCGTTACAAGACACTCTTATAATATTTAAATAATAAAATTTAAAAAAAAAAACATTAATAAAATTATAATTATAATCAATGAAATTTTAATACAAGTCCTAAAGACTGTCAAAGAAAGTGGTGTATAGATTTTTTTTATCTACCGATATTCAATGGTTAAACAGTATATTTAAAATAACATGAACAACACACACTTGAATTAAGCAATCGTCTCCTAATTGTTTTAATTATTATGTACAAATTAAGATGTATCTGAAGCAAGATCACGAAGAAAACATAATACAATCGTTTTAATTCATGAGCGCCTGAATAGGCCATTGGGAACATCATCAGTACTGATTGAAGTCCCGCATTAATTATATTACAAATGAATTTTAAAAAAAATGTCAAACAATTGTTTATTTGAAATTCCAACAAAATAACATTTAGTCGGTATGACAAAACGAACTCTGGTCAGGATTGTTGACGGAATACTAATATGGCTTAAAGAAGAAATAAAGAATCGCATAATGTTGTGTCGTATTTGTAATATGGACATCGATAAATCATAGGGAATCGACCACAATCGTTCCGATGACATGGTATGTCCACAAAAAATAATACAAGCCATCATTCAGATGCCCCGTAGAATTGGGTGGGAGCTTAGCTCAGGCGTAGGGCTGTAATTTATTTTAATATTATTTTCTTTAAATCAGTATTTGTAAGTTTAAGCTTAACCCTAATTTTAGCAATGCACTGAATGTTTTACTAACCCATGCAAATAAAATAGTTTTTATAACAGGGTATTATACTCGTATATACACAAAAGGTCGTCTATAAAATATTTCTTAAGGTCGAAATCCAGACCTAATGTGTCAGTCACAAATTAAACATTGTCAATTATACTTGTATGAAGGACTCATAGTTCAATATGTATATTTAAATAAATGTCGCGAAAATAGCACGAAGTTCTCAAACTAATTTACTATGCGAAGATGCTATTATTACAAATCAAATTTAACTAGCAAATCCACTGCACCCTACATGGTTTTTGCCAACCATAACCGATCACGATTCGGACTCTAACAAAACGCGAATTTATATAGAATGTTTATATGAATTTTGTCCCTAATTTATTTATCTATTGTCATCAAACTTCGGTCTCAAGATTCGATCTTATCTGAACAAGATGTATATTTTCAATAATTTAATGAAATCGAAATTAATAATATGATTATTTTAATTATCTTGCGATTATTACTACTGAGATATTAGTATTAATCAATTTCTACGATTGACTCAATTATATTGTTTCAATTTGTGTTTTTTTTTTTAATTTTCTGTTTTATATTACTTCCAGTGTTAACTGTCACTAAACATTTTGGTCATAATAATAGTCACGTGGGAGAACAGTTTAACGTATTTTAAAATATGCATACATTCCCTGACGGCCGCGACTCATTGTTTGTTTTCAAAGCAAGAGCAAAACAGCAACCAAGATGGAGATGTCCAATATTTTAGATGGCATAGCAGTCGCCGCTACGAAATCGGAATTCCAGCCTCAAGGATTCTCGATGTGAGTAGAGTGAAAAATCAACTGTAAATCAACTTGGCGAAAGCTGTAATTTCTCTGCTCGATCTGTTCCACGATGAGACTGTATCGCAGACTCTGGTACAACGCTTTAGTAACCAGCTATGCAATAGATAACAATGTTTTATCCTATAAACTGAAACATAAGTTACAAATTTTCGAGAGCGTTCGTGAGACGTGATGTTGAATGACAAAGCTAGAGTTTACACGCCATCCGCTGACATGCCGATGTCCGTGTGCATACGAAATTATAAGCAATCAACTATTTGATTGTAGTATTGACTTTTGCCCGTCATCGGCTATTAAGATTTCTTTGTTATAGAAACATGTTGGATTATTTACACAACACATTGCCCTCAGAAAGGCTTCGTAAAAATAACTTCGACTTTTTTCCTTTTCGGAGTCGGTCAGCGTATATCGCTCTCACGGGTGTTGAATGAAATACTCAAGTCACTTAGTGCGATGCGACGTTAAAATTTGCTTTTAATACATGAATCGTTTCGATAGCTTTATTATGAGGTGTGAACAGCGTTATAGATTGGTAAGATACAACAATGCGAGCGTCTCGGGGTGACAATGACGCGTAATTGCCGGCCGAGGGTTTGTAATTGAAATGTGTGTTTGAGTACCTCGGACTGAGTCATCGTCTAAAAATGTTGATTGCCTTTACTGCAGTCGATGGGCGTTTTTATAACAATGTCATCAGTTGATCACGAATCTGTATACAAATATTAGACGTCGAGGTGTTCACTTCAAGAGACCTCTTTTTTAAATTATTGTGCCTGTGCATCTTAAGGCGTTTTAAGCTCGTGAGGTTTCTTTTATATACTGGTACATAGGTAATAAAGATCTGCGGGCACAATGGTGCACAATCTCGACCTTTTCATCTTATTCTGCAATCCTTTAGTAAATGTCTGAAATTCTTAAACGACAAAGAAACATTATGGTTACAAGATGTAACTAAAGTATGTAAGGCTCCCAAGGCTAATTCGATTGTGTTAAAAAAGAGTTGAACATACGATGGAAAAAGATTTTGTTGTGGATTTTTTCTTTATACTTATACAAACACATTGCGAACATTCTTTCATTTCTAATATTATGGTCTTCTATTTGGACACACGTGTTAAGGGTGATGATAAACATATGAAAATAATAAACAAAAATGTGTTAAATTGTTGCAATGTATGCAAATACAGTTTGTATAATAAACAATCTTAATATGTATAAAGAATTGCTGAACTTAAGTAGAAATAACACATTGTTCGCGGAATGGACGATTGATGAGGATTCTTTTTACTTATACAAACACATATCACTCTGTTTCACTTATAATAATTTTGCTCTTCTACTTGGACACACGTGTTAAGATGCTTATCAAAATAATAAACAAAAGTATAGTTAAAATGTTGCAATAAAAAATTATATATACCATATACATACCTCCAGATGGAGTGTTCTATGTGAGGGAATTTATTGTATTACTATATAACTTTGAGTTATGGTTTCTACAAAATTTTACAACACAAGCCGCGGTTTGCGACATTTGGGCGAGACTTTCATCCAGAAATGAATATACGATATATATTAATATATATATATA
>DWLR01001501.1:0-18052 GCA_018246295.1 Papilio alexanor hazarajatica
TATATATATATATATATATATATTTAAGTGAAGTAGCCCCATTGTCTGTCATATCATTGTCACTACTTGTAATTTATTTCGAAGTAGGATAAACAAAAGGGAATGCACACGAACATCGAACATATCATTGCAATGATTGCTAATCTATCAGCAGCATAAACTGGTGTAATAGAGAAATTGCCAGCTATTGTGAGGCTTCGCAATTTCTATACAAAGGATGCATTAAGTAATTGAATACGATAGACTACAGCGTTGTATTACAACCATTTACGATTGTAAATTAATTCTTATTTCGTAAATTCTTTGTGATTACTTTATTTTAATGCAAAGACCGTTTTTTTTTTAAATAATCACTTGTAAAACAAGCAAAACGTAAACCTTATAATAAATAATAACCACCTAACCTGTGTGGGGACACATGTGTTATGCATAATATGTATTTGCACGTAGGTTAATTAGTTATTGAAAGGGGCAGCACAAGCCGCCATCTTGTTAATAATTTAATTTTATATCAGATAATAGATGACACTAGTTTCGCTTCCTGAAATAACAAATACCAAAATTCTAATAGTAATATGAATCAAATATCACTTGAAAACATATTAGTTTAATGTGTTTTATGTTAAACACCAATATCTTGATGGTTAAGGGTACGGACTACCGATAATGAGGTTGTGGGTTCGAATCCGCCATTCAACTATTTTCGTGTTGTCCAGCCAAACTTTTTAATTAATATTATTTCAATAATCTACTAATGTTATAATAAAAGAAAATAAAATAAAGGAAAAAATTAATAACCTTTATTGGGTTTATGGGTATAATATTGTTGTAAGTTGAAGGAGAGATAGCAGAAACATTTTCTTCCATCTACTATCACCAACGGAATTTCCAGCTGGCCAAAACATTTTCTGTTCGCCTCAGACAACCGGCGTTTATCTAGTACTCATGTTTTGAACCAAAATTACGAGTCGGTACGCGTTCCCACCCTAACATTGTGTAAATTCATGCTTAACTGAGTAACTTCTAAAGTATGATTCCTATGCAGTATGAGCACTTAGTTTGCAGTGTCAGCACGTGTTTTAATATTACAAATATTGTAATATTTACTGATGTAAATATTACAATATTCTTAATATTAAAACATGCGTCTCATAATAATTCAATATAAGAACGTGTTAGGCGTTCTCGGAAAAGATATATCGAATAATTTACCTGTGCGTACATGATTCGCCTTAAAACAAACGTCGTATAATTTATTGTAGATCTTTAGCAAGAAACGACAGAACAGTTCTTTATTTTGGTACGATACTCTCTAAGGAACAAGGGATAGACCTGACAGAGTTCGACTGAAACACAACTTGTGAAATGATTCCTTTTGTTTTATAATTAGGCCGTTTAAGCTCACCTCTCAATTTAAATCACATCACCCATAAACTTCTTTTCGTCTCTTATTCTCAGAAAAAGAACCGAGTTAAGAGACTAGGTATTTTTTCAATCTTTACAATACTCTCCTCGGTTCATGACTTTTTGACGCAAAACGTTTACGCAATAGAACAAATTAACTTATAATAAGTAATTAGTTTGTACAAAATCGTTTTTTTTTTCAACAGTTTATTAAAAGGATTGACGGTAAAGTTCGTAACATTTAAAGTGTTAGAGGTATTACATATTTTGCTGACTACGCGGCTCTTTATGACTGGCTCATGACGCACATTCGCCTTAGGCTCGACTTTGTATCACGATCCCCAGCTCTGTTTACACAGCTCCGCCACAGCTTTGCCCCCGGCACACGTCTGCGTAAAGACCTCATAAATATTTAAACATAAGATGTACATGAAGGAATATTCCGTAGGGTTATTGCAGGTATTTTTATAGAGTCAGTTTAGTAGGTAGGATTATTCGTGGCGTAGACACTTGTAGCATTGTTAAAACTGCATTAGAGGTGGATTTGACATTCGTAGCACAAATAAATAATCTGGTTTTGAACTGTGATACACATTTGTACCACTATAACGCTGATGACACAGAGTTATAGGTGCCTCGTAGCGTTATCGTACACTCTTGTAACACTGTTATAAATATTAGTAGAAATTACGTAAACACTCGTAGCACTGTTAATAAAATTAATACTATTTGTTGTCATGACTCATGTAACGATGTTATAAACTTTGGTAGAGATTGCGTAGATACTCATAGAACAAATTAAAACTCCGGTATCATTGTTAAACGTTCCAGTAAAGGTGGCGTAGACACTCGTAGCACTGATAGAATTTCCCGTATGAATATAGTAAAACTCGTAGCACTGATAAAATTAATATCCATATCAATGTAGCAGATACTCGTAACACTGTTAATCTCTCTTTAATACGGGCGTAGACTTTCTATGTGCTGACAAAGATTTTCATATCAATGTAGTAAATACTCGTAGCACTCTCGAAAATCCCGTATCAATATTACTACACTCGTGACACTGTTAATCACTCATTTAGAGGACGCGTAGACTGTCGTCATACTGACGAAAATTTCCTATCAATGTATTATCACTCGTAGTACTTCTAAAAACAACTTAGCTTACAAACAGCAACTTAGACACTCGTAGCACTGTTCAAAGTAATTTGTACACTCGTAGCACTGTAAAAATTACGTAGATACTTGTAGTACTGTTAAAAACTTAGGTAACGATGGCGTAGACCCTCGTAGCGCTGGGGTAAACTTTAAACGATGTTGTAAACATTCGTAACACTGTTAAAACTTAAGTAGCCACTCGTAGCCTATAATCATACGATTCGTAAAGTTGTTGTAAACATTTCTAGCTGTTAAAAATGATAATTTGTAGCTTTGAAGCTACAGTAGCATTGTATACTCGTAGCACTGTTAAAACTTCGGTCGTATTGTAGTAAGAAGGAAATAAACAAGTTACTCGTTTATAACTTTTAAAGTAATAAATATTTCTCATTTTCTTATATTACTGGCAACTTTAATAGACGGTTCCAAATTAAAACACGCCTCAAATACATAATAGTATCATCATATAATACCTATACTATACTCTTTATACATATAAATATCCCACATATCGACCACCACCACCACCTCAGCCTATGGTCGTCCACTGCTGGACATAGGCCTCCTCCATTGACTGCATCATTGGAGGGAATGTGCCATAATCGCCACGCTTGGCAGGCGGATTGGTGATCGCAGTATGTTCCACCGTACTAAGAAAAGACCGCTGCTGCCCGTCCTCCGGTAGTCTTTATATCCAGACTCAAGACGAACAGACATGTTCATGCACACAAATGTTTGTTTTGGGTGGGATTCGAACCCACGACCTGCGGCGCGGAAGGCAAGTGTCTTGCCATTGTGCTAACCGGTCAGTAAACGCTAATAATAGCGCTAGAAATCATGTTAGCTGTAATGGTATATTGTCGCAGGTGATTCCATACAGGCGGTGCGAAATCAATAATTGATATTCTATGGTGACCTCTGTCGACAGAACGCAAAAACCCCATACGCAAAAGCTTTATTAAACTTGAACCGCCTTATGCATATTAAATAAACACTATTTCTTCGAATGTTAGAGTACAAATAATAATTTCTTAAGACATAAGGTAAAAATATGCGTAGTGGATGGACAATTGTTATCCTTACTGGGGTAAATATGCAGTAATCATTTATAAAATTGAAATGTATGATCCCTGCCTATCGCATTGAATTATGAGATGAATGTTTTATCTTTTGTTTTTATTTATCAGTACTTAATACACTAAAACTATTATAGTTTAAGCGTTATATGAATCAAATCTTTGATACTTTGTCTAAAAACATATTGGGGAATTAAAACTAACAAAATTATTAGAAAAATTGAATTGCATATAAAAAACTTGGAGGTGCCGGGTATCGATCCCAGTACTTCTCGTATGCTAAAGGAGCGCTCTACCATTTGAGCTACACCCCCGACGCTTAAAGCTCTTGATATTGGATTTAAGTAGTACTGTTTAGTTTAACTAAGTAAAGCAATAAATAATTAACCTCTCTCTCTCTCTCTCTATCTCTCTCTCTCTCTCTCTCTCTGTTTACAACAATAAAACAAATGATCTGCATTTGTTTTGTTGTAATTTTTTGTATCAAGCAATCCGCCCCAATTTTGCTTTGGTAGATATAAAGACAAATAAAAAACCTAGGTTAGTCTCTGGTATAGATTGTTTAATAACAATATCTCAAGTTACATATATTGTTGAAATATACAATATAGAAGAGTTATTTTAAAACAGTTTTACTGACAGTAAATAATATTTTAACGTTTTTTAACATAAATGAAACCAAATTCAAATTTGTATAATTCTTCCATTTTTTTTTTAGGGAAAAGATGTAGAATTTAGCTTCATTTACAATATCGGTAGCCGTGGTAGTTAACCATAACAATTTTTAACATATTTTATCTACTATCGAAATTAATTTACGCGGAATCAAATTATAAAAACATTAGCGATGAAAATAAGAAACGAAAGTTGAACGCGTTTTTTTCTTAACCACGGACAACACCTAGTTTTATTTATAAGTCATTTATAGCCACGGTACGTCTCATTGCAAACTCTAATAATGTCTGTATATCAATATGTCAATTTTATGCATATTTTCGGAACCCAAGGTTCAATGTCATTCAAAAATTAATGGGACCCACTTGCGAAATTTGAATCGGATCATAAATGACGATGTTCTGAAAACATATATTTTTTTAAATCGGTAAATATGTATAAGATATTCTAAAGGTTTAAATTTTTTAAAAAGAAAAACATTCGCAACTTTTTAGTGATTAAAAATATTTATATATAAAAAATTAATTGGAGGTGCCGGGTATCGATCCCAGTACTTCTCGTATGCTAAACGAGCGCTCTACCATTTGAGCTACACCCCCGATGCTTAAAGCTCTGGATATCGGATATAAGTATTGCTGTGCGATATCAGTTTATAGCAAAATACAGCTTTCGCGAACCTTTCCATCAATGTTATACTTTAAAAATGAACATCTATAACATATAAGACAAAAGAATTGCCTTGGTTTTGTAATAATTTTGTTGCTATAAATAAAATTAACATAATTTCCTTCCCATTACTTTCAGTAATAAATTATAAATACCATGTGACGTTTTTCTTTTAAATTATTTAATCACATTATATTAATAATTGGTCAGTATATGGTACATTAATTACTAAGCATGATTAATTTATTGTTGCAAAGTTATTAAGTTTTTACGCAGCTTTATGCACCTTACAAAAGGTTGTTAGTTCAAGCAATGTTAAACTAGATGGCGGTAACAAACAAGTACGCGAATAATCAATAAACTTAGGTGGCTATTGAAACTAAATTGCGCGTAATATTTGAAAATGATAAATTGGTTTAATTTCCTTTCGATGATATGCTTAAGTTTTTTGAAATGACGTCAAATGTAATTGTGCTTTGACATCTACATATCTATATATGTCTCTATATATGTCTGCAGACAGATAGAAGATTAGTTTACAACAAGCAATGAAGCAAATGCACACCTGTAGAACCTTTAAACGAACGTTACCTATATTTACATTATGGTTTAATGGCTGAACATCTGACTGACCATTAGAATCAGAATGAATGACCAATGAAATCAGAGCTTAAAGCACACTACATCTGTAAAAATGTGTTTTTATTTTTCGGATTACGTACAAAAAATTATTTCCTTTGAGAAAAACCTCCGGTCAATCGAAAGATATATTCCCTATATCATGAAATAATACGATCAAAATCTAAGCAATAATTTCAATGATCGAAAATACGTTACGTAAATACGTTCTGAATTCGATTACATCTTTTAATGTTTCTTAACGCAAAACTTCGACATTTACGTGCCGATTTCAATTTTTTTGAAATTGAAATTTGCAAGTAGGAACACACTTGCGAATGTTCCCTTAAATTAATTTAATTTTAAATGTCATCGGACCTTGATTTCAGAAGATATAACGAGAAACATAATTTGTAAAGCTAGCAATTTGTAATATCCTTCTACTTCGCTACCTCTCATTATTACTTCATTACAGAAAAGTGTGAGAACATATTGTTTTTGTAAGAAAAAGTTATTTGAAAGTATCTCTAAAGTTTTCACTTCAAAAATAACATCTCGGATTCTTTTTAAATTTCTTCTTCTTAAAATAATCTAAATATAGACACAGCTCTTTTTTAAATGTTCCGTGCTTTAAATAGACTTTAATGAGAAAAGTTAAATTAACGTACACTTCAGAAAATATTCCTCAAACTTCAATAACGACAAATTTTCCCCAATTTTTTTTTAGGTCACCAACGTAACACAACGTAGCCTTCTTTTTACAATGTTTACTTAAAATATACCTTTTATAACGTCGCCCCATCGCATATTTCAATATTGCGTAATAATAAAAAAAATATAAAACTTCTGTCTTGGTCTTTTTCTTTCTTCTGTTGAAAGAATAATTAATTGGGAATCCAAAATTTTTGATTTTATATCCATTACAAACATCTTTTTGACAGGCTGAGAAGAGGGTAATGTTTTTCTAGTGTATGTTTGTATGTATATCGTGTATATGTATATGTCAGTTCGAGTGTGACCTCCTGTAGCCAAAACAGCTTGACCGATTTTAAAGAATGAGATGTCATTCAATTAGTATTCTACCCCGGAATGTCATAGAGGTAATGTCAGTTTTGTTTTTTGTTTATTGTTATATTTATTATTAATCACTAGTTAACATAACTATATAGATTAAATGAATCAAATAATGGCAATATCAACTATTATAGTACATGTTTCGTTTAAATTTAATGATGAGACGAACTAACTTAACAGTGCGCAACATATTGAAATAAGAAATCTATTTAAGCAGCACGTTTGAGGACAATCGTCTTTTTGCGTTACACATCATTTACGCTACGTATAAAGCGTCGCGTATGCGTAATATATTTCATGATAAATCAAACGTCATTTATTTTCGTTACAAGCTTGTATTGAAGTATGAATAAAAGGAATACACCAATAATGACTAACAAATCATATTTGCTCTTTGCCACGTTACCTACTATTAATTTCATTTAAAAAAATAAATTTATTTCAAAGTATAAGAGTTCCATTAAAACATTTTTAAAACAGATTTTAGTAATTCAAGCATTATAAAAAGGACCGAGAGCAGTTATTCACGCGTATAGCTGTGCTTCTGGAAACACGTAATATTTTACCGAGACGCAATAAATAACAGAGTTTCAACGATGTAAAAAAAGTAGAAAATATTGCCTTTTCACCGTTGTAAGTTTAAGTGCCATGCTTACTTGAACAAGAGTTGAATGCTTTTAGTTTACTTTTTACTGAGATTTTAACCGACGAGAATGTCAATAATCATCTATAATCACGCTTCGTCTCATTACCAATCCATTAAATCCAAACAGGGCTTATCTTAAATCAACCAATATCTAAATTTTTTGCATATCTTCGAAACCCAAAGTCCAATGTTTTTCAAAATTAAACGAGACGCACTTGCGAATCTCCCCTTTCCAACTAAAGATTTTTTTTAATCGGTTTACAAATGACAAAGTTTGGCGTTAACAAACATTAAAAAAATACAACAGCATTGAGAACCTCCTTCTGTTTTTTTAAGTAAAAAATGTGCAAATTTCTAAATCGAATATTTCTATAATAAATATAATTTGTAATATTTTAATACAAATATGTTTCAAAAGGGATAACAGCTATAATAGATATTCAACATGAAAATTCTTCAAAACCATAAAAAAAACGCCGAATTCAATTCGTTAGTCATATTCAGTAACATTTCGCGCATCGCTCGGCAGAAATGTAACAAGACCTTCATCAACGGCAACAATGGATTTAATTAAATCTGGAAGCTTGCGCATTTCGCTTAAAATACGTAAAGTTTTTTTTTTCGAATTTCTGCTACCGTCTTCTCAATGCCTGAGTCGAGTATTATAAAACAATTAAGACTAACAGAATTTAGAGATCGATATTCGTTCTTGCTATATGGAACCGAAAAGTATACAAAATAAGCAAGAAAGGTGTGCCAGGATTGCGAGTCAGCGCCTGGCCTGCTCGACCGGTGAAATACCTCGACCTCACAGAAGACAGGCGTGAAGTAGAAATATTCTGCGTTTCATCCGATGAGTGAGGTGCCGGGTGTCTAATTTTAGTCCTCTTCCCTTTGCTACCCCTTTCTAATAAGGAAAGGGTGGGAAGGGAAAGAGGATTTGACGGGGAGGTGGATAGATAGGAGAAGGACATGTCTATTTTTCTACCCATCCCCTCCTCTATCTATTAAAGTAAAGCAACTTATCTAAAAATCGCAAATGCTTGTTACAGATGTCTATGGGTAGCGGTCACTTAGGAGCCCGCTTGCTCATTTGCCACCTTCTGATATAAAAAAACGTGAGTCTTGACTAAAACACAGTGGCCATCCTCGAGTGCAACGAGAGAAGTTTCCTTGAGCTCGAAATGATTACATTGGAACCCTACCTTCCTACATACTATAAAATGAGTGCGAATATGTCGGCGATGCTTACATTTCTTCGATTAAAACGAATGTTTCGAGTTCATATCTTTAATTGTCATAAACCAAACTAAAACAATAACAATACTGTTACAGAAATAAAGCGAATTCTCTAAATCATAGTAATAATTTGTTCCAACAGATCGACGGCAGTGAACTTTTTAACTTTATGCAATAATTTACAAAATTTCGGATCGGCAACTAACTTACAGACATAAATATCTTTATTCTCTGTGTCCGTTTCTAAATATTTCAATACTTCTTGAATTTGTTTAACATACAAAGATTCTGATGTTTCTGGTAATATCTGAAAATGCCAAGGCAGACAAATTTTCAAAACGTTCCAAATAACTGATTGGCTAACCTCTAAACATAAGTTAGGATCTCTGTATGGAATTTGCGGCTCATCCACAGTCTTAACAATGGGTTCCTTCTCGGGCTCTTTTGGTTTTTCAACCGGTCTTTCACATGGTGGACAAATCAATGTGGCTTGTGAAACAATAATGGATGGGAACATTTTAAATTGAGAAGCGCGTTTTTGGGAATTGTCCGATCGCCCGCTTTGATTGCCTTCAATTTTCTTGACTTTAGTAGTTTTTCTCCTTTTTCCTTTCTTTTCTTCGGGTAACGATTCAGTGTACTTGACCTCTTCGACCGTAGTACCTTCACATATGCTAACGACTTTCTGAATTAGTTTATTTATGAATTGCTCAGTGCACTTTAAGGCGCACGCTAAGCATTCGTCTTTATATTTCTTTTCATTTATTAGATAAGTCACAATATCGCCACATTCATTTAGAGAATAACATATTTCTTTTCCTACTGCCATAGATAACGCTGCAATAAAACCTTTTATAGGGTCGATATTCTTACAAAAAGCCAACAAAAATGCGGAATAATTCATCATATCCCGTTCAGTTTCATATAATTCGAACAAGAAATGTTTAATCAAATTTAATTTCAATACATCTTGTTTGTCTTCAGTTATAAAATCTTTATCAAACCATAATTCTTGGCTGATAAACTTATCTCTCGATATCAGCTCTGTAGAATCTAAATCATTGCAACGAAAGTTTTTTCGAATTTCCAATAACTCTTCTATAGATGGAAAACTAATCTGAAGACAGTAAATAAGAAACTCTCTCCAATCCACGTAAGCTGTTTCACCGAATAAAGTATACACCAACTTTTGAACTTGTTCGGGATCAATATTTTTCCACGCATCTGGAAATAAAGTACCTTCTCGACTTTCTTTACCAAATATAATAAAATCTTGTAATGAATAAATGAAAGCTTTATGCAAAATAATACCCGTCGGTGCTATCAGTTTGAATTGTGACCGCAGTCGCGCCATCTGATTGGTTTTGAAATTTGAGTATCGTTTAATTTCAGACTTACTTTCCGCAACTGTATTTTGCACCGGCTGTGCAAATTGGCGGACATTATCGTCTATTATTAAGGTGTCATATTCAAGTAGTAATGTTTCTGGAATTTTCATTCCTTTTTCTATAGCCATATGGAAATATTTACACAACCTATCGACAGCCATTATCTCATTACTGTAATAAGTATTTATATCGTTTTGGATTTCTATGAAAGTCCTTAATACTTGATCACTAAATAGTTTCATGTCAGCGTAACACTTTCGTTGCATGGCTAATATGCGTAAATTGAAACGTAACATTTCTCCATTGACACCTGCAGGCCATTCTTCCAAGCATTTCAAAGAATTTTCTTTTAAATTCTCTTCTTGATTATATGACTCTGTCGAGCTATTTCCTTCCTTTTTCTTCGTTGGTGTTATTTTAGCTTTTTCACTATATTCTTTACTTATAAAACTTCGGAAAGATTCAGCTAGATCTTTTACAATTTTCATGGCAAATTTAACATTGTTTTCAATTACAAAATTAAACGGATTGTTGTCGAAATCAAATTCAATGCTCTTTATAAAGAAATCTTGAAAAACAGCTTTTAAATTTTTATACAACTTTTCATCGCCACCTTTTTTATTAGAATGCGAGTTTTCCATCTCTTTGTATATCTTTGTTAAATCTTTTGAAGAAAGCCTGTCAGAAGGGGGCGATCCTCTCAACATGGTATAGTAAAAATCGTTAAATATTTGAAATGTCATGACCGATCTGAAATAGATATTATTACAAGATCTTTATTAGCTTAATATCATGCCACCGTGTGTATAAAATAAAGAGAGTAGAGAAGAAGACTGGTTCTTCCTTTATACAGTGTTGAAAAAGGTAAAATCAACATGGCAACCTTTTTTAATAAATTAATAAATTTAAATCTCAAGTACAAAGAAGAAACAATTCTTGGCACACCGCGCACAATGTAGGAAAGAGAAAGAGAGAAACAGGTTTTTTTTTTTTAAATTAAAAGCGATGCAAATTAAATTGATGGAATCAATTTTGACTTTCAACGCTTACCGATTTTTCCATTCGAATTGAATTCGAATTGAAAAAAGACTATTGGCAAAATCTACTTATGTATACAAGACAAATTTAATAAGCTATTACATCAACTTTATAGCTTACCTATTTAGTTCCATTTGCATTAAGGATATATATGTATTAGCTAAAATAGTGAGCTCTTCAATGATCCAGTTATCACATATTAAAGCGTGCCTCTTTTGTTGAGCGAATACTTTTCTTTGGTCGCAGATATTGTATAATTTATTTTGCAACTCTTTCACTCGACAATGCCATTCATTTTTTGCTAAGTTAATTGGCCTCCAGTCGTTTTCAAATTCATTATATTTATTTTGGAATTCAGTCACTAAATTTTGTTTATCCGATGGCAGTGTTATAATTTGAATCATTTTGTCTTTCAAAAATCGTGTGTACGGTATGACACAGTTCATTTGTAGTCGTTTAGCAAAAAACAATTGTTGAATACTTTCAACATATGACTTTTCAAATTCCTCCCAATAACTCGCTAAAGAAACACCCAGAGATTCTGGTATTGGCAAAACTCCATAGATCCAATCATCTTCTCCGGGTAAAACTTTAATTTTCTCAACACTATGGAATGACTTGCTCTTATTTTCTTGCGCTATCATACTTTCTAACGTCTTAATGCGATTTTGTTCCACATCTCCTAAAGAAAGAGGTGCCTTAATGATTTCTAGTTCTGTCCCTATAGTAGTTCGACTAAATTTAGAGTTTCTTCGTACTTTATCTTTTGATTTACTAGTGACGATATCAGATTTAACTATTTTTGAGTTTATACGCTTAACTTCAGAATTAGGTAATTCAACTTGTTTTAAAATACTTTCGTCAAATAACTCTTCAAATGATTTTATTGGAATACTAAAATCTCCAATAACAAATTTACAAATTTGAGCTATTAAATCTTTATCAATTTCTTCATAAAATAAACTATAATTTATACCCATTATTGCGTAAAATCTGTCTATAATATCCGAGTTTTCCTGAGTAAGTTCCCATATTGCTACTTCCTGTGAAATATCACTACTCTGCTTTAGATTAATATAAGACGTAAAATAAGTCACAAATGGCTTATCACACTTTCTCGAATGTGGATCTTTAACTATTTTAGAAATTCTTAGTTCTTTATAAGGGTCTATTTCTTTTATACGATGTTTTAATATGCTCTCTTCTAAAAGTACATCATCAGTATCATTCAGTTCTTCAATGTTAGGTGGCCCAAACCCAACAAAGGCTTCTTCTAGTATTTGCACTTGGAGGTAATTATTGGGATAATTTATAATAACAAATCCTAGGATATCCTTTTGATTTTTAAGGTACTCAACAATCATTGCTGTTAATAAGTAATCAGTTAAGGGCTCTCCGGTAGAGAGAGCATCGTATGCGTATTTTCCAAGACTTGCAGCGGTCGACATGGTAATATCATCTTCGGGAAGAGATTTTGGAGTTTGTGTATGTTTCGTATTAGGTAAAGGTGAAAGTAGAAGACTTGAAGCATTGATATCACGATTTTTCGCAAGTATTTGTTCTTCAGATTTCATAGATTTAATAAGATCTTTAGTCTCCTCCTCTTTTGTTGCAGCTAAAAAACTGTCATACGGTATTTCGATTTCAGATCGCCCAATCATATCAATTTGATATTCTCTTAAGCAATAATTAATAACAGATTCGAGACGCACCACTCGTATCTTGTGCAAATGTAGCAGACTTTCTAAAATGTTACTCAAAGACTTGTCTGGCAAACTGCGCAAGAGAACTCTGACTGAGTATTCTGGTAATTCGGCCGGCAATCTTTTCGACGGATACGGATACTTCAATTCTAATAAAGTGTAAATGACGTGACCTAATACACGAAGTCCTAAACTCTCCACTTTTCTCTCTTCTGCATCTGCGTCGTAATTTGGTATTAAAATGTCTAAATTCCACGGGTATACGTAATCAAGATATTCTTGCAACTCGCAATCATTCAACACCTGCTGTCTGTCACGCTCGACGTATATAATTTCTTCATACGTAAAAGAAGCCGGTTCTTCGGCATCTCTTAATTTTAACATATCTTCAGTCGGAACAAGTACATCAAAAATAGGTTTTTGATTAAAAAATAAACATTTCCATTCATTAATAAAATGCAGAGGTACATCACCATCCATTAACTTTTTAAAATAACCGAATTTGACCGCATAATCAACAAGTGCTAGAAGAGTTTCGTAACATATATCATAATAAATTTGTCTTTTTCGCTTCATTTTTTCATTGAATAATCTTTTGTGCAACTGATTTTGTCTCTTTTGTTCAAAATCAATCTCTAATGCACCTGAATCTACTTTATCTTTTAGATTGTCAAAAAATATGTTTAACTGTTGCTCTCTTTGTTCAGCATACTCTACTTCGCCTTGTATTCTGTTTTTCACTAAATTCCTTGCCTGTTGCTTCGTTTCCATGATTTGTGTGCACATTTGCTTCTCGAATTGTGACAACTTCATTACCTTTTTGGTTAATTCCAAGTCCGCCTTACTTTCTTCTTCAGCAACGCATGCATTCCACAGAGAATTGCTTAGAGCACTTCCGACTTGTCTTTGAAATTCTTCAGAATCGGATCTTTTGCGAACTCTTTGAAACAGATTACTCATATACTCATTTTCCCATTCAGAATCAACGAGTGACTTCTTTCGCTGCAGAGCTTTCTCCTCAAGTGCCAGTAATTCTTCATATGTATAATTATGATATTTACAAGGATGTTTCTGTTCAAATTTCTCTATATCTTCATTTTCCTTTTGAATTTTGTACGGAAATTCTTTTTTCACAAAAGACTTTTCAGCTTTTGATTCCTCTATTTTACCAATTATTTTTGAATATTTGTGATGGAGATAGTCAAACGATTTTTTTATCTCCTTCGCTTTCCGTTTCTGCCATTCTATAAATTGTTTTTCGTCTAGCAGCGGTTTTGATAGGTAATCAACAAATGGTTCTTTTTCTTCAGAAACTTTATTAACGGTAAATCTATTTTCAAATTTTTGTACCAAATTTGATACCATTTTTCTTTCCCGTTTAATAAAGTTAATACGATCGCGCTTATCTAAATGGAGAAAAAGCTGGTAAAATAAACGAAGCAATGATGAACCTTTACCGAACATAACGTTATTTAAATCTTCTTCGGTTAAGTTAACTTCAACCTGTTGTAACCATTCTCTCAAATATTTCCAATTATTTTTTATGTCGGCCTCTTCATTACTTGCTCTAATTATGTAGTGTTTCTCGTCGTTGATAACGTGGTAACATCTTAAGACCGTTGCAATGATATGTCCATTCTTCATCATATTTCCAAATTCTTCTGCTTCCCATGTAACTGGTCTTTCCAAAGTTTGTGAAAGCCAATCTTTTAATATCTCAGCCATTTTATAAAAATGGTGAATATTCTATGAATCAAACTGTATATGTTAAAAAAAAACTATATGCCTTCCACGACAAACATCATACAAATTGTTAATACAAATTAAACGATCACAATAACTGTCATTTCAGACATTCTCAGACTTTTTTTTAATTTTTATTAAATTGAAAGTCCAGAAATATAGATTCAATACAGTGTTGTGATTTAAAAATATCTTTTTTTTTTCATTAAACACAAAGAAATTTTAGGGGGCAACTTTGTTCACATGTCACTGTCAGTACGTATGTACTTATTATGACTTTTTTGTGATGTTTATTTTCACACGGCTCTTGCACTTTTGTTAAAATTCGCTTGATTCTGTTCATCATGAAATGCAATGAATTCGAAAAAAGTGTATGTAAAGCGTAACTTCGAAATATTGTCGTGTCTTTGTTAGTATTTTGTCATCTTCAAGGATTTAATTACGTTGTTTACAGGTTCCTCGCCACCACATGAATCTGTCTAACTTGGATAAAGCTCTGCACGATCTGGGAATGTTAAGTGCCATAACAGAAGCACGTCGGGAATATTTAAGAGAGTCTAAATCTAATTTCGGCGTAATGCGCCTTAATACACGGTATGTATCTAATGTAACGGTAGGGTATTGCATGAAAAAGGCCGCAAACAAAAACAGAATTTGCCCATATGTGATACCCGTCAGGCATAGAACTAAGAGTGAAAATTCTGATGCAATCAGCGATGTGAGCGATAGCGCGTATGAATACAAAAGCAGTTTACTGGACCCATCCACCAGCAGCCATAGTACCTTTGACCCAAAGAGTCCAGCCAAGCGATGTCATTCTCTCGAAAATCTAAACTTGTCTCTTGAACCTCAGTCAAACACGGAAATATCTCCCGAAATGGATTGTGTGTCAACAAGGATTCAGAAGTTACAAGTAGATGAATGACAAAACAATTTGCTATAAAACATCTCCAATGCCAGTGAAATGACACTGTAAATAGTATGTGTCTGTTCTATTGTTCAGTGTATTCACAAAAATGGACGTAATGTAGACAAAAACATTGTAAATGTTCCTAGCTCCTTGAAATGTCTCCTTGAAAGGGCTCCTTTTTATTATAATTAGTAAATGTCTTTCCATATTTGTGTGGGAACTCAAAATCTCAATTGACCTTAGATTAATAATCATACGTCATTTGCTCAAAATTTTCAATGTGTAAAATCAATATGTAACCACTTTGTTGTCTGTGTGTTCAAACAAAGCATGTTGTTGTTACTTATATGTAGTTATCATTGAATGTAAAGTTACCTCGAGTAAATACGACCTTTGTGATTCTAGAGAACAAATTTATTATTTCCCTAATTTGCAGCTAAGCATTTGCTGAATTAAGGTAATTTTTAAAAATAATAGAGTAGTTATTTATATTTGATTATTTTATATTTGATTGGAATATAATATACAACCCTCACATAATTTATTGTTAATTATGTTTACTACACTTTTAAGTGTGTATTAGATCTCATTTCATTATGAAATTTAAACAAAATATGATTGTAATTTTTGTCACTACATTATTTGCTTTTGTGACTTAGCAATAGTTACTTACCTTTGTTAACATGTTTTGTTATTTTTCTTTGTTTAATAAAAATATTTAAAATAAAAACATTGCTTGAATAATTATCAATTGTAATTTCATTGAATTATCACTCATTTAACTCAACAAAACGTTTTAATGTTAATGTATGGTAAATGTTATTATTTTGACCATCTTGATAACTATAGTTTCATAATTGTTAAACATTAATTTAAAATAGTTCTTGACAATTGAATTTAAACTATTTTTCTATAAAGCAAATTAAAAAGTAAGTTAGCAGATAAATAGTAAGAAGGGATGGAATGGGAATGGTTTTATCATCTCAACTAACAAAGAAATAATCCCCCCTATAACGCGATAGATTGGTTCCGCGTTATAGGAAAACGCGTTACAGGGGTATACCCGTACAACGCCCTTTTACGACCTCGTATAACGCGTTACGTATGAATGATTCATCACATTTAACTTTTCTCGCTGCAGGGCTTTTAAATCGAATATTAAGAAAAAACTATGTTATGAACGAAATATGTACGTTTTATTAAAATCAAATTTAACCTACACCTTTTAAAACACAAGTTTAATAAAATAATTTAATTTTGTAATAACACGATTGACACACGTACAAAGGTACGCGAAACTAATTATGAACTGTACAAATCATTATAAATTTCACAGTACAGAAATATGTATGTGGGAAATCCCCGCGTCATATGGTGAATGACCGTGTTATACAGGGGATTGATAACGCCTTATAAGGGTACCACGTTATAGGGGGGATTACTACTGTACTCTTGATTTACTCTGATATTTTCATATATTAAGTGTAGTATTAATCCCTGATGTCATGGACATCAGGAGTAAGAGGCAGATTTACAAATTATTTTATCTCTACTAGTTTCATTAAAGCCACATGTGTACTGGTAGACAGTGGTAGAATATACCTATATTGAGTACCTACCCATCCTATACCGTCTATCTTTTTTAACACTTTCTTTTTTTAAATAAGTTGCTACATACCAAACTTTACATTGTCATTGTATTTTTTTTTTTTTGAAGATTATATACTTATTTCGTTATATATAATGTTTGAGTATTCTTAAAATGCCGTCTAACATCATCTTTTATGTGAGATATCATTATTATATCAGTACTTTAAAAAAATAATAAGATTTGCATAATATTTGACTCAATGCTTAGGTGATTGTTGATCGTTATCAATGTATAACATGCTTTGTCAGTAAAACAGTTGAATCTCATGTTGCAATAATATCGTCTAAATGTTCATTACTTTGAACAAATATAAACAAGAAATAGTTTTTCAAATCATTTATTCGCCGTTCTTCGAGTATAATATTTAACACTTAATCATAATTAACAAAAGAAAAAAAAAACTATGCACATGATATTGCGTTGCGAACGACATTAACATTAATTGATCAGAGCGCTTTCACTTTTAGCTGCTTCATTTTTGGCGCTTTGCGTTTGAGTTGGCGCTTTTGTTCCTTCAGCTCCCAACGACGTTGCTTATCAGGGTCGTCCTCCTGAAAAAGATTGACTGACATGATCAGTTCCGATGGTATTCTTTTTTTGTTACCCGACTTATTCAAGCGGGTATTTTTTTTTTTCGTGGGTATGTGTGTACATATCTGTTCCACTGTGAGCAAAAAGGGTTGACCGATTTTAATGTGAGGCATCAGTGGAGTTTTTTTGGTATTTCAAATTAAACCCTTCTTGTTTATTTTGATGTGATTGTCATTAGCTCATGTTTTATGTTAAGAAAAAATTTGAACTATAGAGGGTGCCATCACTTATGGGTGACATGTACCTCAATAATTAATTAATTGTTCATAAACACAAAAATTAAACGGCACAACGATACGATAAAGAGATGGTAGCAATAGAATTTAGCAGTTTTTTTTATAGAATAAGGGAGGCAAACGAGCAGCGGGTCGCCTTAAATTAAGTGGGCGTCGGCTCATGGACATCCGCAACACCAGAGGAACTGCAGATGCGTTGCCGGCCTTTAAGGAGGAAGTACACTCTCTGCTTG
>DWLR01001502.1:0-18045 GCA_018246295.1 Papilio alexanor hazarajatica
GAAGTTGTTCTGCCAAACAGCGCGAACTTAATCTAGGATCGGTTTCTATAAGCCTTTCTAATTCCTCCACATTTATTATAGGCGGTCTTCCTGGATGAGGTTCGTCAGAAAGTTCAAAATTTCCTTCCCTAAACTTCCGGAACCAATGTTTAGCGGTATCATAAGAGAGCACACCCTCACCCATCGTTGCACATATATTTGAAGCTGTTTCGGTCGCTTTTCGACCTAAACGAAATTCGTTAAGTAGGAGTAGTAGAAGTTCCCTACGAGATATCTCCATATTTCTTCTAAACTTTACTCCTTAAAGTTCAGTTGCGCAATGATCGAGTGATTGATTCACGCTCTATTTATATACTGTGGTGAAATGCTCAAGAAGCTTATACATTGTTCTAGCAATCGATCGAAAAAAGTGGCGGGTTTATTAGTTGCCAACCTAATACTTAACCATTCACCCCTCTTTCTTATAAAAGGGTTGACAAATCTGTAATAGTGGTAGAGCCCGCAAGGAACAACATATGTTGCACTGCTGGACCGACTCGAACTTTGTAATATCACGACCTCATAGAAGTAAGGCATCAATTAGAAGTATTCTGGTACACCACTCATCAGACGAAACGCAGAAAACTTCTACTTCACGTCTGTCTTCTGTGAGGTCGTAGTATTTTACTGGAAGACCTGGCTATGTGTGCAACAGTTGTTGTTGTTGCGGTCTCTACCATCGGATGGTGGCCACGTGTAGGTCTACGCATCGTAGGAAGGCCTCCCACAAGATGGACTGATGATCTTGACAAGGTTGCGGGAGTGCACTGGATAAGCGCGGCGGTGGACCGATCCTTGTGGCGATCAAAGGGGGAGGCCTATGTCCAGCAGTGGACGACCATAAGCTGAAGAGAGAGAGAGAGAGAGATGGAGAGAATTAAACTATTCTATAGCCTGTTTAATAAATCAAATCGCCGTAGTCGTTCAAACAATCTTGATAGATATTTTACTTTGCCCTGTTTGATGCAGGATATTTGGGAAGAAATACTATGGGTTAATATACCAGTAGTTCAATGAAAAATCCCTTATCTTTATTAGTACATATATTTCAATAAAATAGCATTCAAATAGTTGCTAATGTTGTCGTTACATATTTCCAGTAATACATATTAAATGTTTTAAATTGTAAGACATATATGTAAGTATAACACGTCTACGTATAATTTTCTAAAAAGAAGAAGCAAAATGAAATTTTCAATAGGTAAATTGAACATATTTAGGTATAGCTGCAGAGAGACATCGACGGATAGATGATATATAATTTTAATTAGTAAATTTAGTTTTTTTTTTTCTATCTAAAGTATTGTAAGAATTGTAAATAATTTTTTTTTGTTTTCCAAATATTATATATATTCCAAATCTTATATAATTTAGTTGTGCGAAAAACCTTTTTTCTTGAAAAAATACACGAATTTTTCGTATAAATTCTAATGTTCAGAAATTTGAACAGATAATGGTGAAATATGATAATGTATTTTTTTTAATATACAGTATATATTTAAAATAATCTATATAATGCAAACGTAACTCAGTAAACTATAGAAGTTGTTAACAAATGAATACTAGGAAGAAAGGGGGGGGGGGTAGCGTAAGCTGAGCATACCTAACACTTGAACTTGACTGCATAATAGATAATAATATTGATATAATGAAACCTTATTATCACTATTTTTTGACACCGAGTAATTAATTTTCAAACACAGATTAATATATTTTAATATCATTAATATCGATTAAACATGTTTTTCTTAATAACTACAGTCCATGATACTTTTTACTATAGATTTGTTATACGCTTACAAAGTCACCGGTCAAAAATGGTTGCAAACACGGTGACAGCAATACTCCTTCGTTCGTCGTTCTGTTCAACAAAAGGCAAAACGTCCCAATTAGAACGTTTTCGAGTTTTCACTTTTCGCTCGCTAGCAATATATCTATAGTACAATATATCATTGACAATACATGGTTAATTAGAAGGGATCGATTATGCATTTGATCCATAATCATATAGTATACGTAGTTTTAAAAGTTGTCTTAAGGAGAAAAATCTTGAATGAACATCGTACTCGTCCAAAGGATAGAGCACAACGTCGAGAGCGAGGCCGGGTGAGTGAATTACTCCTTGGGCTGGGGAAGCACGATCTCACACTTGCCGGGAGTGGCCGGGGTCGGCTCGTCAGAGAACATCGGGTTTTTAACTTCCATGTCGCCAGTCTACAAACATCACCAATTGTAAAAATGTTGTAATCTCACAAGCGATGTTAGAAAGTGACGTAAAATTGTGAACTGAAAATGCTTCAATTGCAATTTGACGTATCATGTAAAATGTAACAAACCTATTATTTTCTTGGATAAATGTCTTTTTTAAGATATTCTTCTAAATTGAATTTTAACACTTAACTTTTTATGCACTGTGCTGCAATAACGAAAAGCAAAATATCAGACACTAACGATTTGTCGTTGAAAGGTTATAATCCATCGAAAAAAATATGTTAACTGTTTAATAGTTAGTTCAGTTCACGAATTAACAACAGTTTGTAACATCGTATCTGTGACATATGTAGTCACCAAAACCTTAGCCAAAAGTCATAAATTCTATTAATCGAGTTTCACCGTAAAATACTGATATGTATTTCAACGTGTTTTCAGATTTAATTCGTTTAGAATTATTTTCAAATTACATCTACAAAGTTTTAGAAGCAATGTCATTCCCTGGTTGATAATTAAAACGTTTTCGAAATTCGTAAATTCCTTGTATGGTATCGTTTTAAACTTACATTGCTTGTGTTACAAGAAGTATATCAAAATATATGATAAATAATGGTAGTGGAACTTCCATTATTCTTACCTTGCAGAGGCCTTAAGGAATATTTAAATTTAGTGTTGTATTATTTCACATAATCCCTTGTACATCTCAGGAAAGCACCCTTTCAAACACACTAAAATATGTACATACAAACACCACGTATGGTAGCAAGTCTTGAATGATTAAATTCAAGACTGCAACACGGGAAGGTGTTTCCTTCCTGTTTTGATTATAACAATCGCAATCGAATAACGCAATTTGAATCGAGAATTTGTTTTGAATTGAAAAGGTATTCGCATCTGTAATTCAGCATTTGTAATTAACTCACAGTAGCAAAGCCGGGGCATTCATACACCGTGTAATCTCCTTCTTCGTTCTCTTCGTCGGACTCCGGCTCAGAAACGGACCCAGGACGGTTCACGGGAGCTCCACCCCTGCACACATAATCGTTAACTCATAAAAATTAAATAAAATACTCGTCATAATGTTTAGTTTAATATCGGTAGATTGGGGACAAGAAAAAGGGTAGATAGTCGAGAAGTATTAAAACGGCGAGAAAAGTATTTCGTAGGTAAAGCTACTTTTTTTTTTGGAAAGTAAAGCATTTGTAGATTTATGATGAATCATAATTAATGTATATTATTTATTTTAAGACAAAGACAAAAGAGTCACTAGGGTTGTGGTCGCTTGCTTATTTCACGTGCAAAGTTATTAATACAAAGCTGTATTTTGTATATTCAAATAATGTCATTCGCTGAAACATATTGATATGAAATTTTAAATAACTATTCGTAAATTTTAAATGCATTCGGAATTAACGAGAGCGCGCGTGGGCGACTGGGTAAATAATCCTTGTAATATTCAGAATACGAGCTCGCAACGGAATTGAAATGCTGTTTCCGATAAAAGTCGAAATAGAATTTGTGCAGTTCGGATGTACTACATTAGTGCAGCTCTCATCTCATTTTTATATTGCTCTCCGCATTTTGTAAGGTAAAGTAAAGTTACTTTCTCGATTGGATTAAAAATTTCCGATTGCTTCAATGTCGGCAGCCGCGGTTATTTAAAAGATTTTCTATTACGGTTCGTGCTTTAATTACAGCAAACAGATGTTAACAGATGAACGCTTAGGTACCTATATTATTTAGGAATCGTAAATTAACAGACGTCAAACATACAAAATGTACAGGAGTTAAATTTATAATGTAAGCACAAAGGGTTATTGTTACACTGGACATAATTAGATTGAAATGAAGCAATGAAATGTAACCTACACCGTATTGCAAAAACGTATCGATTAAACATAAGAACTCACAAGATTATAACAAAAAAAAAAAACAGATGAACATAGACAATGGCTACAAGTTTTTTTTTTGACGGACTTGTCACTGTTTACCTGGAGGAGGCATTTACAGTTTCACCGGGTTTGAGATGGCCGAGCGCAGAGGGAGGAAACCTCTAAGCAGTAACTAAGCTCAAGAGCTCGGGAGCCTCGGCTCGAGCCGTTACTATATTATTATCACCGGATTGGATGGCTACACGATTGGTTGCGGATCTTATCTAGTTGTTATCCTGCCTGCCCCAAATCGTTGCTACATCTTGCTTTGTCTTACCCACGCAACATCATGTCTTCCATCGTGCTTGTCATCCTATTTTTCTAATTTTTTTTGGCAAAAAAGCGAAAAGAAAATTGAATGGCCCTTTAATCCACACACACTAAAAGAACGTTATTCAATAAGGTCGTAGCAATTTCGTAATTAAGCCCACTTGTTCATGTAGCAACGAAATATCAATCGTGGTATAAAACGAGCAAATTGAAAAAAAAAAAAGTAAATTGATACAAGCCGAATAGCACATTTCTCGTTTCATTTTTATTCAGTCGAATTCAATTGAATAGATTTCATATTTTTTACTTGCTCTTTACAACCAATCTGCGGGGATCCAATTAAAATGAAATGTATTTATTTTGTGAGATGTATTCACTGAACTGATTGCCAACCGTATCGACGCTTGAAAGTCACTTGTGCAACAAATCGATTCGAAAGGGCACTTTTGGAAGATGAAGGAGCAGAAAAAGACATACTTCTCCATGGCGATGATCTGCTTCTTCTGGTGTTCGTAGTGGAACATGTGTGCGCAGTGAGCGAGTCTGCTGTCGCCCTGGGGGTCGGAGGGCCCAGTGACGCCGTAAGCGGGGTACTCAGCCTCACTTGTTCCTTTTATTTTCTTCGACAGTCTAAACAACGTATATAATGAATATAATTAATTAAATTTTAACAGTGATAGAGCGAGCACGAACAACATATGTTGCACGGTAGGGCCGGCTCGACCACAGTATACCACGACCTCACAGAAGACAGGCGTCAAGTAGAAATATTCTGCTTTTCGTACAGTCAGTTGTCGGAGACTCAATACCAGACTTCTTTCCCTTCCTCGTTTTCTTTTCCAATCTATTCTCTTCTCTGACCAAAATGTAGGCAAGCAACGCATCTGAAAATTATTTGTTAGTTGCGGATGTTTAAAATCACGATAACACGATAGGTACGCTTCTTGGTGGATCCACACCAAACTTGAGGTCACTAAAGACAAAAGCCGCTAAAAATCTCTCGAGAATCTGGGATGTTGGTATGAGAACAATCTCTTAAGTCGCTTTAAGAGACGTTGCATATGAAGATGGGATCTGTAGAAATGTATATCAAGTTAGTTCTTGTCCGTTTCTTTAGGGAATTACCGATACCGATAGTTTAAGTTTACGTTTGTACTACTAATTCTCAGTATTAGGTGCTGTGCTTCGCCAAGTATATATTCGTGCGATCAATTATACAGCTAATAATGGTCGACTAAAATCAATTCATCAAACTGTACACCCTATTTTGATAAACTGTGAAATACGTAATGTGCCTAAGACGCATTTCAGAAAGACGAAATTTCAATATTTACTTATTAGACTTTTATAACGTACCTTTTACACTTGATGTGAATAATATTATATACCCGACATATAGGAACGCATGATAGGCGACGAGCAGGGCTTTTTGAATATTAAAAAGCAGACGAAGCGTTGCGAATTTCTCACTACAATAGTTAGATCGTTTGAAGGGTAAAGTTAAGAAAATGTATTAATATTATGGAAACATATTCTGACGCCTGTTACGGCTTGATTGAACAGATATATGTATATGCACATTTTGCTTTTGCATCATCACGTATCTTTACATTTATTTATGTTCAGTCAAGTAAATATTTGATAGCAGATAGTACCTTCCTGCCAGGTGTACCTTCACGTATGGACCTAGGCAATAGGTATTTTTGTCATCAAATAACAGAAGAAACGATCGATGGCCCTCAATTCTGCAATTTTAATGGTGTCAGAATGACGCCATAATGGCGCACCACTGACAAATTATAACCGCACACATGAATGACTTTATTAGTGGTACGAACGCAACACGATCGAACATAGAAAAGAAGTTACGAATATTACGAAAAATTAACGATAAAAAATTATTTCAATTAACCCAAAAATGTTACATACCTTCTAATACCTAATCCGCAACCCAAAAATGAAACCGAATAAAAGTTACCAATTGGTGACTTCGTAATGTCCCGTGTATCCCGTGTTTGAAATTTAAAAGATGAAGGTTTGTGTTGTAAAATGTTGTAAAACATTTTAAAGTTATATAAGCATTCCATTAAATTCACTCACATACGCAGCGACATTACGAAAATGAGCTTCACTTTTGAACGTCGAATTTGTATTGTAAATCTACGAATTAACTCTTAGTGAATTAAAAAAAATTGAAGATTTTATCGCGTTATATTTAATTAACGTTTTCAACATTTATAAGATTCTTCACCAAGGCTCATGAAGACAGGGAAGTTGAGATGAAATCTCAATTAGGACATTTACAGTGAAATTTAAAATTGGACAGTTGACAAACACCAAATATCATAATATTTATTTTATATCCTCACAACATCTCATCCTTGCAAAATGACGAGAACTAAAATAACGAGAAATTAAAAATTTACAACTTGTGAAAATTGAACTTACATTATTCTATTGAACGAACTATGAAACAATTCGCAGCACGAACCTAATGTTTTTCTAAACAAGTCATGGGATCGGATTTACATACATAGGTGTGATGGTTTTGCGCACTAATAGTATTGAAACTTGAGCCTTACTTAGAAAATTATCTCACTTTCTATATACTTACACGTAGAGTCCGTAAGTCAGTCCCACGAGGGATACAGTAATTGCAGCGATAACGGCGACCAAGACTGCGAGGCCGTAGATAGAGTCGGCGAGATCAGTGGCGTTCGTTTCGTAGATAAAGGTCTGCCTAGGCCTGCCAGTACTGTACAGCCTGCAAACATCAGCTACATTCAGAACAGCATTCAGAGGTACAGTCGCCAATATCTTACAATACTATAACACTTAGAGAGTACGATTAAACGAGTTCTTCTCGATTAAGGATTACTTACAACGACAATCGAATGACTTCAATTGCTTTAACATCGACTTAATTAATCATATTTTTATTACATATTTGAAATATAGAAGATACTAATAAACACATTATGAGATAAAAAAATTAAATTAGTAATGCAATGTTGAGGTTCATAGTGAATTTATATGGAATCGTCTCTCATCCAGTTTGAGATATATAACTGATTCGAGGTAATAAAATAATTAAACTTAAATTATTTGTTCGATAAATGCACCGCGCAATAAATGGAATTGTACTCGTTTATTCGTACCGACTTTTACTAATCGGTACATGCCTAATATAAAGATTATACTACTTTGATACAAAACCGTAATGTTATATAAAGGATATTTAAAAGTGCCATGCTTTTGTGAAAATAACATAATCCGTTTACAAAACAATCAAGACTTCTCCATAAAAAAATCGATGTAGTTAAATATCCAAATTATAATACCGAATGAAGAGTGAGTTGTTGATGAAGAAATGTAGTGTTCCGATGCGACTAATAGTTTGCTGAGGCAGTGGGGGGAGGAGGGGTGCTCTATGTTTACAAACTACTTCCATCACCTCTCTTCGGAATATGTTTCAACAGTAGTTTGCACTATTTTCAACCAGCGCAGGTTGGCTGGTATTAAGGAGACAGGCAGGCGGTATTTCTTATTAGCCCTGTAATTAATATAACCCTTTCTACTGTTACTAGTTTGGCACATTCTTTCTTTACATAAATTAATGCTTGACAGTAGATACACACCAATCCCACCTGATGTTAAGTGTCGATGTGGTCAAAAAGTACGCACTAGTTTAACATTGCCCTTACCCGTATTTAGGGTCTTAGTAAAGAAAGCGCACATTCTATCATATTTTAACTAACACAATAGATGACAAAATAAATATTAAAGTGTAAAATCCCTTTTATAACAACGAAGCGAGCTCTGAAATGTTAGTCAGGCTTTGAACAATGCAATAGTCGCCCATAACTTTGTCTCCAACCGTTGTTCTTAACAAGCTTTGACTGGCTTGTACTTTTTTACTTTTTGTATGTATGTATGTATTTATCTATCAAGGTGATGGAACATTACTTGGAAAATTACTTACTTAATTACTATTAGAAATATTTTGCGCTTCGTTGGAGGAGTGAGGTGCCGGACGCCAAATTTTAGTCCTCTTCCCGTTCTCACATTTTTCTAATAACCCTCTACCTACCCTTTCCTACCTTTGCGTGTCTTTTTATTGATTTAGAAACATAAAATGGACATCAGAGCTGAGGATTTGCTACGAAAGGCTCAGGGATTATTATGAAAGTGTTTTTAATTATTACGATGACATCGAAGCCTTTTGTGGTTACCATACGTGTAACATGTTGCTGTTATGCTAAACTTTTAAATTCCGAGCCGGGGCTATTGTTCATGTCCTCTGTACCTAAAACCTTTCGGAGGTAACATGAGGAACGGATTTCAGCCATCAAAGCCACTCTAAATCACCAATTGGTGACTTCATAAAATCCCGCGTAATCCCGCAGTCAAGCGGCACGAATTTAAAACGTTTCCCGCGGTACGAATTCAAAATCTTCATTTTTACAATTAAAAAGATAAAAGTTTGTGCCATAATATGGTGTAAAAACCTCCTTAAATAAGTAAAACATTTTTTCACATACATACTGGTACAACGAAAATCGAGTGTCATTTTAGAGAGTCGAATTTGTATGGAAAACGGTATATGGCGGTATGTGAATCTATGTTAATAATATTTATTCTATTACTCTTTATAAAGTGGAGGTAGGCAAAAGACTGACTGAATGATTTAAAGTTACACTTCAAGTAGCGGACGAACCTCGTCAGTGTCCAGTGTAACATCAAAAGAAAATAATTGATTCTCTCGTGTTTAACAAAGGCTGTGTCAGTGCTTTGTTTGCATAGAGAGACACGCATTTTCCAGCAAAACTGACGTCATACGATTTTATAAAAGTTTTAACGTTTACGTCAGCGACATGAAAGTACAACAAAAACGAGTTACGAGAACATCAAAGGACCGACACGTAACAAATTCGAAGGTCCTACATTGAGTGGTTGCAGTCGTCCAATTTCGTTTTGTATTTATTTAACCTTTGCCGTCACACACAGCGTTGTAAAAACCACATTCAATCGTCCCGATTGACAATTTTAAATTGAACCCTTTAGTGAAATTGGATTTTTTTTTTTACAAAAACTCTGAACCAATATTTCGCTATTAATTCTCTTTGTCATTTCGGACAATACGACATACAGATATTGTATTTCCTAATTTCTATTATGAGTCAGATTTTTAACAATTTTATTTTATGTTAATATAACTTGTCTATTTTGTGGTATTTTGTAATATAAAAATATCTTTTAGGAAATGAATATAATACCTAACAAACAATATATGTTTCCATTAGTTTGACTAGTCGATTTGATTAATTCAAAAGCAGTAGTAGTTCAGGCGAGGGGAAAAGGTGCGGAAAGGTGTCTACGTTCAATCAATCAGATTTCAATCTTTTTTTTGCATTTGACAGTGCAATTATTACAGAAGGTTATTTAAAATGACGACGACTTAGGGGCAGAGCAAAAACAAAGCTAAACGAGAAGAATTTAATAGCGCGGAGTTATACTCCGCAGTACACTAGTACACACGTAGCACTAGGGACCTAGTATTTTATCCTTCACTCTCGATCACTCGGTTCGAGAGCTTTGTTTCCGAAGAAGCTGTAATAACTGTTTATAAGGTCACCAGCAACATCACCGAAAATAGAGCGTCTCAGTGTTCTTGTTCGGTACGAGAATTCAGATCGACAAGGTAGCTGCTTCCAACTGTTGCTTCACTTGAAGCTCTCACGAGACGACTGCCAGCTACTTGCATCCAGCTGGTGGGATGTATTAGCTGACAGTCCTTAGCTTCAATTAGGCTTTGACAGGCAACCTACTCGCTACCACCTAGTAGGACGTTAGGTTGCTTATCAAATCCTCACGCCACGCTCTTAGTGCGTCCGTTACTATATATATTTATTTCTTAGATTATACCTTCAAAGCGGCCCGTCCGAGGAGAGGGAATTCTAGAGAGTTCTGTTAATTTATAAATATATTTTGTCTAATGGATTAGACTTATTTTTTTTTCTTTTTTTTTTTTTGATCGTAAAGTCAACTGAGTATACCTCTAATTAATCACTAAGTCGATGTTTACATTTTTAAATAAAACTCTAGATTTCAAGAAAAAGATCAAAGGTACTCTAACATTGAAATAAAATACAGTCCAGACTCTAGATAAATGAATTTGAAAGCTGTGCGAATTGAATCAAGTTAAAACGCACCTTAACAAATCATTGCAAGTTATTAAAAATAATTAATAATAAATTTAATTGCAATTAAAAATAAGAGGTGCTTAAAAATTACTCACAATCCAGTTTCCAGTTCATCTAACTCGTCATCTACGAGCGCGTCGTTCCCCTCATCGTCTTCCCTGATGATGCGGGTCATCCCCTCCCCCTGCATCTCTTCCACCACATCAGTACTCGTAGTCGGATTAACGCCTGCATGAAAAATGTTATATCAATACCTCAAACAGTGACTTCTTTTGTTAATTATTAAGATAAAATAGCTTGCAGCGACGACATTTAATTATTTATTATTACTATATTTTGCCTTCATTTTAATGAAATATACCATTATTCAGACTATAACAACATGAAGTTTATCAAAATTCATCAAACCATCCGTCCGTCTGTCCTGAAAATATTCAACTTTTGTAATAAAATAATAAAACATGCAATGTTGTTTTTACGCACGGAATTCGTTTTCTTCCAGATAGTAGTAAAGGGAGCTCTTGGGGGTCCAGGCGAATGGCTTAGAAGTATTCTCCTCCTCTGCGTTGCCTTTTTTCTCGACATTAGTCTTATCGGATCGACGTAGCATCTAGCAACAAATAAATATATATAAGTAAAAATCAGTTACCAATTATATGTCTGCTTCAGAACCTGCACCTGTTTGGATATTTTTTTTTGTTGTGTTTCTTATTATGAGGAAAAGTATTTTGTCTGAAAAATCGTGCTCAAATGTAAAAAACTGAGGTTAAAATTATCAAATAAAATTAATTTTCATTACATAATCAATTTTTGACAATAACAATTTGTTGATATATTAAACCTATGATTTCAAGTGATGTATTGGAAATAGAGATATAAAAATGTAGACAAATAAAACGCAAATGTGTGTACAGTCGCAATCAACAACTAGTAAAACGTGCTATCGAATAACTATAAACTGCATTTGTGTTTCGCTCGTCCCAAAAATACGGAGAACTCAATATGACGCGTAATTTCTAAAGGTCAAGCTTCCGAGAGCTTTTGTTTAATATTATAGTTAAAATGATTCCATTGAACCAGAAATTTATAATTAATGATTCTCATTATGTTCATTATTAATTAAAATAAATCTAAATGAACAGGTGGAGTTTGGCTTGGATGACTGCATGTTATGCATGAATAAAAATCACTGTACATTAAAGATGTAAAACGTGGAACAATTACTGAGAGTTAAGAATAAAAAAATGATTAACAGTGGTAGACTTTAGTGGCGGATCCAGGATTATGATGCAGGGGGTCTTCACCCCCTTTTTGGATGAGGCTTAATCTTCCATTGCTAAAACCTAAGCAAGGTAGAAACCAAAAAGCACACATTGTACCTTAATAATGTAAGTTATACTGAAAGGACACTTCATGTTAGCCTTAAAAATAATTTGAACTGCATTCAAACATTTTTTTTTAAATCACCTGCCTATGTCCTCGATTTCCCAATCGAACCCGTAAAAGGAGTACAAGATATTGGGGGGGGGGGGACTTAAGCCCCGTCAATACATAGAACAGCAGCAGTTGTTGCATGAAAGGGCCAGCTTGGTAGCAGAGTTAGTGTCACTGAATACAAAGAGAACTTCAAATCACAACACTTTTTATCTATTATATTATTAAAGCACGTTAGCAACAATTCTGTAACTTTATTCTAATTTGTTGTGGATGTTGATATACATCATTGCTAATGTGGATTAACTGTCGAAGCGCTTGAAGGCAAAGACAATCTCAGCGCCATTGACGACGAAAATAAAACGTCGACAGCGCTCTTCATCGCTCTCTTATCCAATGTTCATTCGGATGGCTAAAAGAGCCAAAAAATTCTTAAAGACACTCTAAAGTTCTGGGTGACAATTCACTTTGGTATTTTAGTGTCCCCAGTTTTCGCGCCGTGTGCCCTAGATAGGTACCAACTTCGATATCTCTATCTACTGATTTGAACAATAATGTTGGCGCTAGTATAATTACTAGCGAACCACCCTAAGTTTATGTGGTGGATGTTTTCACACACACACACACACACTTACCACGGAGTCTATAAAATTTTATTTGAAAGTATCATGATTATAGTCTGATATCGATTTTACTGGCTGGGTAAACGCAACGAAGGTAGACCTCCAGATAGATATAGATAGAAAGAGTTGTTCAAGGACACAGGACCGAATTTTGTTTAACCGTACAATAATATGTTTATAATGGTGAACTTAATTATTCACTTAACTTATATCTGTCTATTGAATTCATTCAAAAGAAAAGTTAAATCAGCAAGTAGGTATACTTTACATGGCCAAGTAACAGCTCCAAATACAGATAAGAGAGAAAACGAGCAGTGATCGCCGCCGCCCATGAAGATCCGCAGCATCAGAGGAAGTATAGATGCGCTGTCGGCCTTTTAAAGAAGAAGTAGTTGAATACCAACTATTTAGACGGTGAAGACAAAATGAAAATCATATTATACACTTGAAAATTTGTTTCGGTCTAAATTGTTTTTCTGGTCTGAATTATTTTCCCGGTCTAAATTGTTTTTCTGGTCTAAATTGTGTTTCTGGTCTAAATTGTTTTTCTGATCTAAATTGTTTTTTTTTTGGGTCTAAATTGTTTTTTCTAATTTTTCACGGTTGTTCAGAGGGAATTTAATTAAGTAAAAAACGGTTAATCTATTTTTAACATTACGTTTTCTCTGAAGCACTTCTATTCTATACATAGTTATCTATTCTATACATTATTTATCATCATCATTTTCATCATCAAAATTTCAACCTATGGTCGTTCACATCTGCACGTAGGCCTCCCTCATTGATCAACACAAGTAACGGTCAACTGCCGTCCAGTGCACTCCCGCAACCTTGACTGGTTAATTTTGTGGCAGGCCTATTTACGCTGCGCCGACATGTATACGTGATTCAGTCTTATTACAAAAAAATACATTTAGTCCCGGCTTAAGCCAGATCCAACAAGTCTACGATTGTTATGGTATTAAAGTTAGTAATAGAATTAAAAAGTATACTTATTACAAATTGACGGCTATGAAAAGATCATAAGCCCAAGGTCAATCCGCGGCTCAAATCTATTCACAGATAAAAATGAAATATTGAAAAATTTAAACGCACTTTAAATGCGTAAATAATTATTTTTTAAAATGACAAAACTATATTGTTTGTTCACGTTTCAATATATTATTAATTATTTTGAGAGCAAAGAGAATTCTAAATTATTGGATGATTACTAAAATTATAAAAGACTTATGACGCCAAAATGACTATACTCACGTCCAAGTAATTCCCGCATAATTTAGAATGTTATCGTCGATTATGAATGTTCAAATAAGATCAATGGCCAAAATTAAAAATTTTGATTCTGTGAGTGTTTAGCTGTGTGTGCATATTAGTTATGATTAATCATGCGTAGGTATTTTCTCACATAAAAAGGGGTCCCTCTGGTTTAACTTCAGTACCATAGATGATACATAGTATTTTTTATTATAAGATTGTCTTTGGTCGGTAATAACATTTAAGTAAGTTCAAGATTTAAATCTGGTACTCACTGTTTTCGGTACCAAACTTAAATCTTGTTTTGGAATATGATGGTATATGTTTTGCCTAGGCCTTGATTAACAACAGCAAATATGAAATATAATTGTCATATTAAAAAAAAATAATAAACCAAAAATTTATTGTGGAATAGCAGCAGATGTAGGTAAATTTAAAAGATTTCGGTCATGGGTGACAAAAAATCTGCGATGGGGTGTTTTGAGTTAAACCAGAACAAACAAACAATCGAATCTTTTCCCTTTATATAATACTAGCTGAATCCAGCATGCGTTGCGATGCAACGTAATGTAAAAAAAATCTTAAATTTCAAAATAATATCAAAGCATAGTGCATTGAGATTGATCCAATCTGAAAAACTAGAAATACTCGCGGACGTCTTCAGAACACCCTAACAAAGATTCATCACAATCTGATCAATAGTTTAGGAACGATAAATGCTACGCTTTTTAGTTTATTTATATAGATTAGTATATAATATAAGCACATAAGTTCAAATTATGGCACAGTGTTGATATGTAAAAACTGCCTTACTACCCATAACAAATACGTTGCTATTAAAAATAATTTTCAACTCATTTAACTGCGAAAAATATTAATGATATTTATAATGAATTTCACTATTACTACAATGCCTTAATTGCAGTGACAGTAAAATTTAGGTCAACACCGCCTGTCGCGACGAAACCTATTATATGTTATAAACATAGTTACACGTCTCTTTTATATATTAGGATAAATAAAATTTAATGAGCAATTGATTTTTATTTCGCATATCTTGGAAAGAGCTCTAACGATTTGGACCACGTTTTGCTCATAATTGGTATCAATTTTTGTATTTAGATAATGTTTCGTTCAGAAGACTCGCAATGCAACACAACGTTTCAGAAAAAAAAAAAAAAAATTATGAACCAGAGGCCACTTATGTCGTTTAGCGCCTTTGCTTATTTTGTGGGACTTGCATTGTTCTCAATGGGGTCAAATGATAGCATAGTACTAATTAAGCATTTTGTTAGACGTGATACTGTATATTTATTCTGGAAAATTACGTTCTTACAAGTGACAACGTAGAGCGAAAGTCGGTCACCCAGGTACTCGTACTACTACACTAAGATTTGAAAGTTATTGATTTAGAATAACTCTCGTTATTATAAACTTAAATGAAGCACGCGGCTTTTGTATATTGAAATATCGTTGGAACAATGCGACTGCAGTGAACACTGCTTTGCACAATGACATATATTTCTACAACAACCCTGAGTCTAAGCTCTACGTAACTATACAGAAGTTACGAGCCAACGTCGACGTGGCCCATTTTAAAAACTCATCTAGATCGTAAAACAACGGATTAAAGCGTCGTGTTGTCATTTTTCGCGCTTTCTCGACTACTCGTGTACCTGTTTTTTATTACCCAAATCGTATATTTCATATAAAAATATGATTGATGTAGCAAAAGCTATAGGGTTAGATATGAAAACTGATGAGAACTTCGATATTTTTATAATTTATTGAATCCCTTTTGTGTAATTGAATTAATACAATCTCCCCATTTAAATGAGAAATTTTCGACACCTGCGAGGATTGTCAATGAAACCCATTGTATAAATTCTTGGCTAACTTCTAAATCACGCAAAGGATTTAGAAACAGTTTTCACCATCATCCAAATAATTTATTCTGAATGGTTTATTACATATAAACCATGTATTAAAACTATAATATTATTATACAATTACGTAACATGCAAAAATCGCCAAAAATTCACTTTTATGGCTTACGTATGACCACGGACCACAAGACATACATAAGAATGTGGTAAATAATTGAAGATCAAATTGAAGATGCAAAAATGCTAAATGAAAGACTTGAGAGTTGAATGTAGATTATGATTGTTCTTAACACTATATGATTTTGACTTTAAAAATTATCGAAATATTTTAAAATACGAGCATCTGAAAAAAATCAAACGTCGCCAATACCAATACCAATAGACGGTACGGGTTCGTGGGTCGGGCGCTCATGAGTTACCACCACCACCACCACCACCTCAGCCTATGATCGTCCACTGCTGGACATAGGCCTCCCCCATTGATAACATCATGAGTTACACTCGTATATAAAACAAAGTCAATTCGTCCACTTCGTCTGTCGATTTCCATGTCGTATTCAAAAATTTTAACAACGGTAGAGTCCGCAACAAGAACATCTGTTGTACGAGTGGTCCGCTCGACCGGTGAAATACCGCCACTTCACAGAAGACAGGTCAAATAGAAGTATTCAGCGTTTCGTCTGAGGAGTGAGGTGCTTTTTTATAAGGAAAGGGTGGGAAGGGATAGAGGATTTGACGGGGAAGGGAAAATAGTTAGGAGAAGGAATTGTCAATTTTTCTGTCTATCCCCTGTACATGTATGTAATATGTCTATTATAGGTAGGCAAAGCATCTACAGCTAGTGGAGCGGTCACTCTTGTTATTGAATACTCGTGTGATACCTGATATAAAAAATAAACAGGATTTACGATGAATATAAAAATACAAGATTTTCTATAAATTGGCTACAATGGTAAGGGGTTTATTATCGAATAAGCTATAGACAGGTATTCCCGAAAGGGTTGGCGTCAGGCAGGCGGCCGGCCGTAAACCTATAGCCAAAATCAGTTGCAGTATAGACTACATTAGAGTCCAGAATACATGGAAGAGCAGTACATACTATGCCGACCCTACGCAAGTGGGAAAAGGGCAGGAAGATGATGAAGCTATAGACAGATACGTGGTACGACAGGAGAAAATGCAGATAGAATATGCTTTACTATTCGTGTGAAGCAAAGGCGGGTTGCTAGTCCTAATATATGTAATTGCGAATAAAATATTGTTTATTACGCCTTCACGCAAACTACAAATAAAATATTATAATCCATACTTTTTTTTATCAAAAGCTGCACTTAGATTAAAACAAGATTCTTCTAAACTTAATTTAATAAAAATATATAATATGTATATGTTGTGTAAGTATAATAAACAAAAAAGTACAATAATTAAAAAAAGATAGGTAAAATAAGTCACCGTTACTAAAAAAGATTCATACCATAATACATATGTAAAATTCCACTTTGCCTCATCTCTTTGTTCTCGTATTAATTAATGTCTAGACTTTTTGTGTTTACGTATAGACATGATTATCGTGTTTGAGTACACGATCAATACGTACTGATTCCTTTTCAATTTCGGATGTCAACAAGGCCGATAAAGTAATCGTAATGAGAGGAAGATAGACGTTAATTTTTTATATTGTAATATTTGTTTATCTAATTTTCTAATCTATGATTTTATTTTATATAATGACTAATAAATATTATTATAATATGGATGTAGAAGAAGCGTAGAAATCTCTATATTCGCCTCTGGGTTACGGGGAGTGAATGCTTATTTATTTATGTCATTCAATTATTTCAAGTACGCGCCGCAAGCAAAACACGTATGAGATATGGTTTTTACATGATAACAGGCTATAGCCTGTGCTAGGCTATGAGCCTAAGCCTGAGCTAGGCTACGAGCCTAAGCTTGAGCCTGGCGAAAGTCTTAATCCGACGTAAAGGAACCAAATAACATTAACACTCGCGAGTAAACATATATATCATATCTATGATACTCAGCGAACAGACTTCATATATGCCATTTAACGTTCTTAATGAAAGAACGGAGCACTCTCCGTACCCACTGGTAAGGAATTGATTAGGATTAAGTATATAGGAATTGGGACTTCGACATCTCACCATTTTTTTGGTATTTAGTAATATATATATAT